>JXSR01S004626.1:1109-12157 GCA_000969725.1 Ophiothrix spiculata
ATTATCACCCTAACAACTGGTTCACGCTTTCTAGTTTTGAACCATGATCGAAGTGATCAACACATAAAAGTATAGCATACACAGTTGTCAGGGGATGTGCGTAAACCAGTTACTGGGGAAGTTACATAATCACTACTTACTGGATTAAGTTACGAATGACCTTGCACCTAAATTCCATTAGCATTATTTTGGTTTGAATGAAAGATGCGGGACATGTGCTGAAGAATTTGAGTTACATTTGGAACGCGTTTCCCCATTTTACGCAATTTAGGGTGCAATTTGCTTTCAACAATTACGCCATTTAGGTTCTACGGTTGAGGTGCTCATGAGTACCATTTTATTTTACGCGCGGGACCCAAGAAATCGACGTCATATTTCTTATAATTAGCCCAACATGTGTGATCTGGTTGCAAACACTTGTTCATGTCCTAAGTGATTCCACTGATCACATGTATTTACACAGTAGGAGTTTGTAAGTGCAAAAATCAGATCATTTTTTCATTCGCTTTTTGTTTACAGACTGAAAAAATAGTGACAGGGATGATGTTTTGGTCTAAAGTCTCTTTTTTCTATAACAAATTACCTTGATAAATGCAAACTTTTGCTTCATTTGGATTCAAGAGAACTAAAACTAAAACAGAAATTGTTCTCCATAGACATTACGCGTGGTAAAAATGCCCACCACGTTTGTTTGGAACCATATCGCACGTGTTCAGCTACATTATCATAACTATATACGATTATTATGTCACTGTCTACTTCTGCAGCTCAAGCTGGCAAGCCACTTATTGTAAAGTCTGCAAGGTGTATTGCTGTGAACTCGTAAACCTTGCGTGCTAGGGTATTGTCTCACATTGTATTGGGTAGCGTGTCAATGTTTCTATTATGTGAGTCTAGCATTGACCAATTTGAACATGTCAGGCAACAATCACAAGAACAACAGGTTCCTGCTTTCAAGAGGAATGATATGTATTCATCTTCAAAGCCCCATTAGGCCTCTCGAAATCTCTTGTCCTCGTGATTGTTGAGATACTCACATGGCCCTGTTGCTCTCAGGCTTCGAAATATGTATTTTTTATTATTTGTTTTTGATAATTTGTGATGACTCACCCGGAAAAGGGGGACTTTGCAACAGAACATTTTTCAAGATACAGGTGAAAATAGGCAGCAAAAAATAAAAAAATAATAAGAATTTCCAGCAGATTTTCTGTTGTAAAATTTGATCGCCTTTATCAATTTCAACAAGAAAGGTATCATTTTAAAGCTAAAGAAAATGCTGGAACAGATGAAATGAAAAAAATTAAAATTGATAACATCGTCAAAGTCCCCCCTTTCGGTGCGAGCCATCACATTTGGACAGGTTAAAAATGATGGTAGTAAAATTAACATGCATGAAAATGGATTAAATATCACAAATAAAAGACAGACGAAAATAATAAATAAATAAAAAACTACACAAATAAAAGAAAAATAAATAGAAAAGTATATAAGCAATAAACAAATAAAAAATAAATAAATAAATAAATAAATTAATTAATTAATTAAATATAAAAATATATAAATTTATTTATTAATTGATTAACTAATAAATAAATAAATAAATACAGATTATAAAAACTTCACAATCATTAGGTTCAGAAGAAAACACATGGAAATTGCTAAAAACAGTCGAGGATTCGAACCAGCGGCGTTTTCCTTGAGCTATCACCTGGCACGAGAGTCTGACGCCTTACCGACTGAGCTAAACAATTAAGGCGTTAAAACATGATTGTATACGTTATATGGTGTTGATTTGTTTAACTACCAAAGAAGTAATTGGCGCTATACACAACTAACAGTGTGTACATTAACCACACGTTATGTTCACAATTAGCCTAAATTTTCCATCACTTGGTATGACCACAGAGGACTTTCGTTATAAAGAGATGGACGTCAATGCATGCAAAGTTTGTTTGGGATTACGAGATTCATACTTCAAATTGACGAAAGGTGCCTCTGAGAGAATATATAAAGTATGTATTCTAGTTATAACTTGTTTTGGATGATTTAAGTTGAAACATTCTTGATTGTATCTCATAAACTGGGAAAATCGCCACGCCGCTCCTCTTTAGAAGATTCTAATATCAAATACCTGCGCTTATATTTTCTTCGTGGCGGAGTGGTTAGAGCGTTAAACCCATAATCACATGTATTCATATGTCGCCGGATTGAGTCTCTGGTCCGGCATATCTCCTTGTTTTCTTAAGCTAGACACTTTACTCTACTTGCTTCGTACTTCGAAGGCACGTAAAACCGTCGGTCCCATCTGAAGTGTTCCTAACACACTGTCAGATGTAAAAGAACGTCACGGGTTAAGCTACGGCTGTTCGAAATAAGAGTAGGAGAATCTTCCCTGATACCGTGACCGTATGTCAAAATACGTCAACTCTAGGACCAGAGTATTGCTGTATATAGTGAATAGTAACTTCTAGCAGTTAAATAAATTGAAGACTGGTCACGTATTAACAGTTTTTCATATATAGGTACTTCAATATAAAGTTTCTTTAACATCAATTTAAATTTAATACCATATGATTGGTGCTCCGGTAGAATGAGAAAAAGTCCCACTTGATGTGTGTCTTTTGATGGAAACCGCATATGTAGATATTCTTCTAACTTTATGTAAAATTTAAGCAACATATATTACCAGGAAACGTTAATTTTAACGCGTTTTCCAAATATTTCTAAACGATCTGTACAACTTGCATTTAGATGGGTTTGGTTCAACGAAAACGACACTTTAAACTGTTTGAAACTATTTGAACTTTTAACTAATTTTACCTAAATACCAAGGTTAAACTGAATATCTATTAAATAAATGGCTGAAAAGTAGATTTTTAAAATCATTGATTCCCTCCAAATGAAAAAAAACTCCGAATATTCTAAAATCACCTTAAATACAACCACTTAACAAACGAATGATAAACAACGGTCAACGTTAAATTATATCGTTACTTTTGGTTGTATCAATAACAAATCTTAATCAAGGACTAAACACCTTATAATGAGTCAAACAGCCAAATTACATGTACCTTACTAGTGGTAAATAAAAATCGTAGGAATATCTGATTTTCATACGTACCAAGGTTGAAATGACTATGCTAATTCAGTGACTAAAACGTAGATTTTAAAAATCACGGAATTACCCTACCCCGACCTCCAATTTTGAACAGACACACACTCTACCCCCCCCCCCCTCCAAGATGATAGGGTCGATTTTTTTTCACTAAGATAAACGCAAAGGCTGAACTTAGAGATACACCAAGTCGTTTAGCGCTGCGCGCCAGGAACTTTTAGCAACAGGAAAACTTTCGGTAGAACTAGGTTTACGACCAAATTTTTAAAATTTTATTCATATCAGTATATAACACAATAAACCTCAATTATATAAACAATCTCTAAACAATTTTATATTTGCATAAAGGTCAAATGATTGTACTAAAAACGCTTTGGGCGTTAAATATCAATGCCAACAGTGGCCCAACGTTGAGCCATCACCCCTTCCCATGCAAATTAGCATAAATAAGCATTTTCGAAGGTGCTCTTAACCTTCATATTTTGACAATAAAATCGTAACCGAACAACTTTTTTCACATTTTATTTCAGTAATGTATTTGTACTTATATATACTGCAAATATGAGCCCAATTTTATTGAAACATTCCATTGGGAAGCGAGTTTTAAATTTTTGGCGGGAAATGTTTTACGCGACAAGGAAAGTGCTTTTTCGGTGTTAGGTCTATATGGACTCCCCCCCCCCTTGACCACTAACGGGCATGTGGAGGGCCTTGACCACATAAGTGTTAAGAACGTGTAGTATTATTTCGTATTTCAATAAGTAAAAGAGAGCTTAAATTGTCGTCTGAATATTGTAGATGAAAAAAAAAATATTTAACCCCACATATGTTGATCAAATTTTTGCACTCGGTATGACATTACAATGTCATACCGAGAGTTAAACACTTTTTCATTGAAGAGTTAAACACTTTTTCTCGTACTTTTTCTATACGTACTTTTTGTTTCAAGGTAACATTGCTAGATGAATTTTTTACAATATTCAAAGTGTGCCGCACAATTAAATTAAAGCTACATTTCCTTATTGTGTTGTTCCCATACTCATTCGCAATGCACATTCACTATTCTATAGATCTTTTGTCAAACTACTTACCAAGTTCTCATTTTTGGCAATAGTGAAAGAGTATAATGAGGTAACAACAATGACAGTATACGACGGTATGTTTAACGCATTTTCGAATGTCGTGACGGGGGTATTTTATAGTTACTGCAAGATTCTACATACTATCAGATAACATATATTCTGTACATAATTGGTTTTGAATATCGTGACGGGGGTATTTTATATTTACTGCAAGTTTCTACATACTATCAGATAACATATACTCTGTACATAATACTCTGTACATTATACATTAGCCTTGGATTCCTAGAAAAGAAAACCCTTTTAAAAATGACAACTTTTGAAAACCGTTTTGAAGCTGCTGCTGTGAACAAAGTTAATAATCAAGGCCAATACATAATTGAGAGACTCTACCCCTTATGCCTTTCAGAAATTGTGTCATGCTATGTGTAAGTGGGCAAAATCCTGCTATCCCATGACATTCCTGTATCGGGTTATTTGATAGATGCTGTAGCGACAAAATCTTTCAATTTGTTTGCATTAGTTCATTAATGTTTTATTTCTAGTAATAGTGCTGTGAAAAAAACTTACAATTTATTTATCATATTTTTTTAATCTTTACATTAAGCATAGTGTACATTACTCATAAACACGTGTCGTATGTATTTCATACAATCGTCTGAACATCGCTTATGACAAAAAAGTAACTTACTCTATATATGTTAATCAATATTGCAGTCAGAATAATTGCTTAGAGTTAACATTGTAGCTAAAGTACAACGCTACATACGATAATAAAAACAACACTCTCTTACTACTCTTTTAAAGTTTAAATTGCTGTGAGATCGATTCTCTTTAATTTCCGCCCATTTATTTGGCAGTCAACACGATGGTTGCTGGCTTTGGGTTGAAATACAACATTTCAATAAGAAATTAAGTGTGTTAATTTTAAAACCGATAGTAGATTTTTGTTTAGAATAAGAGACACACTCAACATTTCAACTGTAAGCTTAAAGCGGTTTCAAAGTCATCTAGAATAAAGATAAATGACAAGTAATTATTGATATTTGTCCCTTATTAAGGTAGGTAGATAATTTATTTAATTCACCCGTTATTAGAGTAGGTAGATAATTTATTTCACAAGTCCCTCAAACGGTTATATTTTTGGAAAATGCTCAACAGTTATTTTACATAGTTTAAATAAAGTACACATATATCGTTTTGTCCAACAAATCATTTTTTATATTGACTTTCAACAAATATCTTTTAACAACCAAATATTGTTATACAATTAAAAGATGTCCTTAGATATAAGTTATATTAGCATAAAATAAAAAATGCAGTTTGGTACAAATATATAATTGTTTATAGAGTATTAGAAAACTAATCATATTTGGCATTGTAGTATTTCAATACAAAAGCATTTATAGCCATTCCGTGTTCGGCTATCTATTAAAATGACTTTTTAGGTATTTATTGTTTGGTGCCCAGTACTTCGAGGATACGTCAAAAATAGAAATAATATGCTAGATTGATCGCAATAATGCTTGTCAAGAAGAAAGCCAAGGCTAATCATATTAACAGGTATCGTTGTTTTACGCTCAATTGTACGAAGTTGATACTGCATTTATATTCATGGTAAACAATTGAATTTACAACAATTGTGTCTGAAAAGTGACAAAGTAAATTGATGTCAACATCAATTTGCAATTGATCATTGAATCATAGAAAGTTTGAGTGTGTAGATAAACGTATCATGTATGTTTGTTTTTATATAAATTATTACCCAATTCAGTAAAAAAATATCAGATTGAAATAGCAAAATACGCATATTCCACAAATTTAATACTAAAGTGTGTATTTTTACTCTGCATAAATCGTTCCTGACATTAATTGCTTTCAAAACGTCAGATTGAGATTCACTATTTAAGTTCTTTTTTTTTCATCAAATTATCCTTTGTTTGAGAAAAAAATTATTGTATAACACGGTCAATTGTTGTTGCGTATCAGTCGATAGCATTATTTGTTTTGCCACCAATTAGACAGTCACCTCTTTCAGTGTTTGCGTTTATTGTCGTACCTCTGTTTGCAAACTCCTCTGTCAAGATTGGTCGAAAAATTTTAACCCACCCTCCTCTCCCACAATAATTATATACAAGAGGTGTAACAAGAACAGATGACATGAAGCTTGAAGCTTGGGGATCTGTCCATCCAAAGATCCACATCTATCAAGAATCTTGGTGTCACATTTGATGACTCCCTTAGTATGAACTTGCAAATCAACACCATCTGTAAATCTGTTAATTTCCACATACGCAACATCTGGCGTATACGGCGTTTTATTACCACTGATGCTTGCCAGCACGTCGTTAGAGGACTGGTCCTTTCCCGTTTTGATTATGCGAACTCGCTCCTCTTTGGGGCGCGCGAGGCTGATCTCACTCGTTTGCAACGCCTTCAGAACAAGGCTGCGCGTCTAGTTATGGCTTGTGGGCGGGACCGGTCCTCTAATGACCTTCTGTGTGAACTTCATTGGCTGCCAATCAGACAGAGAATTGTTTACAAAATTGTTTTATATGTTTATAAAGCCTTAAATGATGTTGCTCCCAGCTACCTATCTGCCTTACTACATCTGCAGAACACGGATACCGCTGAATATAGGCATAGACTGCGCTCTTCATCAGACCAAACCCGGCTCACTGTTTTTCGATCATCCAAACGTGCTGGGGATGCATGCTTTACCATTGCTGCAGCTCGCCTCTGGAACGATCTCCCCATGTGTCTGCGTGAAGCTCAGAGTGTGCCTATATTTAAGCGGCAGCTCAAAACTCACCTGTTCCCTTAATCATGCTGCTCTCTGTTAATTTTGTGCTTTGTACTTTTTGTATGTTTTTGTAAAGCGCTCCGTTCTTTGTGGGGCGCTATATAAATGCTTGTGTAATAATAATAATAATAATAATGTATATCATTATTTGTAGTTTAATAATCGGTAAAAGCCCATAATCAAACATAAATATTATGATAAATTTATTGAAATGATATTATATAACATGTTTTGTAAAAACAGATTGAACGAAACAGTATATAGACAAATTATAATTAGCCAAGTCGTAGAGAGGAAAATATACATGTACAGCTTGTCGCAATATTAATGCAACGAGCAAATGAAAAATAATAAAAAATAGTTTACATGTATATGTTTTTTTTAAAACTAGAGAAACTACTCTACAAGATGCCTTTCGTCCCGTTTCATTTTACCATTCCAGTCCAAAGATATGAAGAATTTAAAAAAGTCCTTTAAATCAACTTTGGTCCGATTTGGAAGTTTAGACTTCCAGCTAAAGAAATGCAAATTCAAAATGAAGAGAATTCTGCAAGCAACTGGAGCACAACCAATCCAAACCAATGTTGCCTGACCTGTACCTAACATTAAGTGGTATTTTAAGTTCATTTTTACCTACAAAGTTCAAAATTTTCAATTAAAGAACTGATCTTCCTGGTACTCTCAAATTCCTTGACTCTTGTTACTACTAGTGCGAGAATCAGGTAGTTTAGGATACAGATTCCACCCAAACAGTCGAAGAAAACAATTCTAATGAAAATTGTCAATCAATAATAAGTCTTTAACCGAAATCCCGGAAGAAAATTAAAGACAAAGGAGTTTAGGACATTATGTATTATTGTAACGTTTGCTCACCATCGGGCTCTGTTCTCTCAAAATAAAATATCAAAGTTCGTTGCCTTTTTTGTGGGACATCCTGTATATATGTTGTATGTACTAATGATAATCGAATACTTATCTTTAAAAAGTAAATAAGATATATCGTCGCACATATGATTGACTGCTTATTTAGAAGGATAACTCTGAAAAGGTCACCAGGAAAATTAAAAAACATTGCTGAACAATACAATTCAATTGAACTCAATTCATTTTGCGATGCAAAAATTTGACACAATTAGTAGAATATCTTTAGATGCAATATACATCAACAATATATATACTCATGTTTTACTTCAGCATGTTCAGTAGTGCTTTCCTCACATTTTCCTCTCATTTCATTTCATACCTGACTAACCACATCATAAATCAATCAACATATGTTTTAAAACAACATTACATTTTTATAAAATAAGCTATTTAAACATTTAGTGGACTTCCTTCCTATTTAAAGTATGAGTCAATAAGCTGATGGGGAATATCATGTATTTATGCATAACACTTAAGCGATTAAGTATCCATATGTAGAATCTTGACATTTCAATTTACTTTCACAGTGGGTAGACTATGATTGCATTATTCTATAATTAGACACGTTTAGCCCGGGGGGGGGGGGGGTAACTGATATTGGTGTTCGGGTAACCACCCGAGTTCCGCAGGTTCCGAAAGTGACCCTATGTGAGACCAACAATTGGCAAAAATGGGTGAAATGATACCCTATCTGAGACCATAAATCTAACATATCTGTTTGAATGGATACCCTATCCGAGACCATACCTGTATAAATGAATACCCTATCAGAATGTGGCGAAATAATTCTTACAAGAAATCAAAGGTAAAATGTAACTGTTCACCATTTTGACGCTGTACAGACTTGACATTAAATATGGAATATATTTTTTCTGTTGATTTCCATCTTGAATAACCCGTCATATCTCAGTATGTACCAATTTCAGAGACTTGTGCTTTCTCGTTTTTGTAAATAAACTTATAAACTTTAAATCAAAGGCACTTTAAAGTTCATTGATGTGACACAGAGTCGATGGGAAACTAGAAGGCGCAAATAACTCCGAAAATTAGGTCCAAAGCCGTGCACAGTAATATTAAACAGAGGAAACGTAATTTTCCATATTTCCTTTCGTACGTTACCTACAGATGTGAAACCTTACAGGGTTGATTAACACAATGTTAGTGATAATTTCTGATCAATCAATATTTCCTCTGTCATCATTGAGAAGCGTACGACGTCATGACTCTCCATGGCATGCTCTCCATTGGTGATTGGAGAGTTCTTTGGGGTATCTCAGCCAAAACACCAAACACAGCCCAACAAAACTCCTTCACCTCGATTGATTAATATAATATGCTGTTAATTCAAGGTGTTTCTTAACCCAGATCTTCTCAATAGGATAAATATCCGAAGATCTTACCGGACAAGGCAAGATCTCAACACCCGGATCTTCCAGGAAAGTCCAGACTGTACGAGCACGACGGACGTGAGTGGTGTCATAGTTGAGCACACAATTGTTTACAAAGATGCCTCTACAGTGTGTCCCAGAATGAAGTTATCAAGATTTTAACGCCACACAACTCAAAAACCAAATTATTTCAGACAATGAAACTTGGTGACAATCATGTCTGATGTCTTGACTTGCTGTAGTGCAAAACAGAAGAAAATCCATGCATTATTTTTCTGGAAGTGAGCGTTTGAAACTCCACAGGGGCTTGGACACTTTTCCCAGTTTTGGTAAAATGAAAAGTTTCCACAGAGATTTGCAGCATAACCATGTAAAGAAGAACGCCATTATTACAGACTAAATCGTAATAATATTTGTTCAATTATAAGTGTCTTTGTTTTCAAGATTATTTAAACCTAAATCTGGTTCCTTTTCATACGTAAAAATCATTTAATATATTTTATTAGGTAATCGTTCAGGAAAATCATTTAGCGGGCCATTTGAAAGCACTCTAAAGGGCTGGTACCCTGCATGGTAGCAATGGTTGTAGGAATATGGAAATTCAAAGCAAACAAGACACCTCATTTTTCAATGGAGAAAAGAGTATCATGATTGACCAATACCTAGAAAGTGCAGGTATCATTGAAACAATGGTAAGATTTTTTTAAACATTTCCAGGAGCCAGATATCCCCATCGCACGAGTAGCCCATCTTAAAAATGTCACAAAATATTTAGCTTATGGTATCAGATGACAGAAGGAACTACAAAAAAGAAGCGTTCGGACGCCAAGGTAGAAGCCGAGTTAACATTCAGCTGAACCTTTACTAAGACTCCAAGGCATCATCAAGGAGACGCAACATGCGAAACAAAACAGAAATGTTGGTAAAGATGACATCCTTGCTCGCATACTTCCGCTGCGAATTATCGCTGGATTTTTAAGACCTCTCCAAACTGGGAAAAGTGTCCAAATTCCTTTGGAGCTTTAAACGCTTCCTTCTAGAAAATAAGATAATGGATTTTCTCTATTTTTGCACCAAAGTAAGTGAAGACATCAAGCATGATTGTCACCAACTGTCATTGTCTAGGATATTTTATTTTTTGAAATATGTAGCATTGAAATCTTGATAACTTCATTCTGGGACACACTGTAGCCAATGACACTATCACGGCTTCTAGAATGTATCTGTACTGGGGCTGATGGAGGCTGCCTTTCGGGGTGATCAAGGCCGATTTTCCACCTGCATGTGAAAATCCCAGAAGACAATGTTACCTTCTTCTGAATGAATGGTTGATAGCATGTGCGAATCAGAATAACCCTTTACTCTAAACATTGTCTACTCTGATGCGTCCATCTTGGAAGTATATTTCAAATTTAGCCTAAGCACTGTTGACAACGTTATCTCATTGATGGGACACAAAAATGGAAAAGATCTGTGGCTCAGTCGAAGCGCGTTGTGAAAAATTTTTGGTCAAGATATTTTTCTCCAGTGGTTTTCTAACATGATCGCCAGTTTGAATCAAGCGAGAAATCACAAATGTTCTTAATACTACCTTATTTTATGAAAGGTCATGGTGTTGGATACTTGCCATTTTTGGTAAGATCTTCAGATATGAACTCTATTGAGGACTTCTCGGTTGAAGTAACACATCGATGAACAACAAGTTGCATCAAACCACCAATGTACAGGAATTACTT
>JXSR01S004626.1:37827-48562 GCA_000969725.1 Ophiothrix spiculata
TTCATCACTCGTTATTCATCAAGCATTATTTACCGATAGTCAAATCTACTGCGTACCCACAAATGGGTTCTTGACATTTCCTGAGCCAATTTAAGGGTAATTCAATACAGTTCCAAATAGCATATGCATATTTTATTAAGTAAAAGCATAAAATCAGGAGATAAACTAGATTGACGAATGTGCACAGGATATTCATACATTTGCATTCGAGATAACACAATCATAATATCATACTAATTGCAATACATGTAGAACATTGAAACATATACTTAGAATACAAGTACAACGTGAATGCTCAAATCAAGCTACAAGCAGAAAGATGCATTTAATTAAATACCATCCTGATAATTGTTAAAAAAAAACTAACTTCACTAACAGCTGCTATGACCTAACACCGAAGCCAACAGTATGCTTTGTGCCAAAATTACTGGCCAATAATTACCGCTTTTGTGTGTCACCTGATACTGACGATCGAAGAGGTTAAACGGGCTTATCGCGAGCTTGAAAACCGCATTATTATAACCTGTATCACTCATTTAAGTCCATAAGCAAGTTCAAAATGGCGTTCAAGAGTTCACCTCTTTTTCGTCAAATCTCATAATATCAAAATGTTTAGACAGTTCATTTTTGTTTAATTTTGACAAATTTTGGGCTTGACACTTCTTTTTGAATTCGAAATGATATTGTATGCATACATGGTGTTGATTTTGACCGATAATGTAATTCACTAGCTCGGTTTTGCTTGCCTAAAACGAACGAGCACTACGACTCCTGGATCCCCCATTTGAGTTCAGTATCGAATGTTTTAAATATCTACATTTTTTGAATCCTTTAAATATTTGCATTCATTAATGTTACGTGTAAATTTAGCATTCCGGTAAAAAAGATACATACGAGATTGTATTTGTTTATATTTAATATTTCACTTCACGATCTCAAGGGTGCTCACTTTACGATCTCAAGGCCGCGCAAGAAGCTTTGGTTATATAGTCTCTACAAATATAAATGTTTGAAAATTCGATGACATGTAGCCTTAAGTTTCAATAAGTACTTTGTCATATCTATGTAATTATACCATAGGTACCAACAATATGCATTGAAAGAGTGTATCGCTTTAGATAAAATAAAAATCTTACATAATAATAGATTTGTTTATTGTCATACGGAGCTATTAAGCTTTACAACATGCCTAATACTTGAATATCTAGCCTGAAATATCAAACACCATGGAAAATGAAGGTAACCGATATTTGTCAAGCATCCTATAATATTAAATCGTATATGTAAGGACCTATTCTATATCATAGCATCCAAACTGAATTAAAAATAGAATCGGGAAAACAACAGGGATTTTTATCAAAATAGTACCACGTACTTTGGTTTATTCATCTTGATATTACAGCGATTTATATGACTCTCGTAAAGAGGAAAAAACTGGATTTGATACTTGTACTGGTATTATATTGTATAATTGGATCAATAAAAGGAGCGGGAAATCATAGGGGATTTTACAAAAATATACCAGCATAGTTTTTAATAGCCTGGGCCCAGGCTTGTATGGGCTAAAGTCAATGTACTGTGGCGGAACCTCTCTTCACTTGCATAATCTTAATGTGGTAGCGAGCAGCAAGGCTTACGATGGCGATGGCCGGTCGGTTGCACTAACCCTTGGATCCGTTGGATTGTTTAGCCGGGGTCAGACTTTACTACTAGAGGCGACAACTTCAATAACTCACACTCGGACACAAAGAGGTATAGAGTTCTCATCTTTATGGGAATACATTTTTTGATTGGGGGCACAAGATTTGGTTTCTCCCGAATGACACCATGGGAGGGGTATGATTGGATGTTCTAAATTCGCGAAGAGAGCGCAAAATATATTAACAATCGCGCGAAGCGCGCAAAATTTTAAAACAAATTTGGTACTTGTACCTAAAATGGAGATACAATCTTCATACACGCGCGAAGCAAATTTTATAGAATATTAACAATCGCACGAATTGCGAAGCGCGCACAATTTTGAAACAAATTTGCTAATTTGTATCTTGATAAACGCGCAAAAATGTTTACCATTTTACGTTTGAATATCTAAAAAGTGGAAACTTAAATATGAGTGTTGATAATTTCGTCAATGACTGAAAGTTGGGGGATAGGGGACGAAAAAGTTATGCCACATCTCCGCTATGTCTTCCTTGGTGCCACCAGTGAATACATGAAAATGCTATCATTGTTTTAGTTTTCGTTCCTAACGTCGGTTTTGGCGATTTCCAGTGGCTTGAGTATCTTCTAAACGATGGGAATACCGGGGTAAATAAACAACTAATTCCAAACAAGAGATTTCTTTAAAAAGACATCGTCGGAAGAGTGAATCAAGAGGGTAGCATGTCCTGTAATGAATGTTTTCATTGCATATCTTCATAGTATTAACTTAACTTAGGAGTGACGGAGTGTCAAATATAACTATATGATCCTACTAACAAGCGTGTGCCTATTATCCATGACTTTTTTGATTTTTTGGACTGACTGGGTCAGTTTTTGGTTACAACTCCAAATGCCTCTGACCAAAAAGTTACATACTTTTACAGTTGTGGCATCTCAAATTTAATTATACATGTAGTTGTATAAAAAAGTATATTTATCCATTTTGTGCATTGGGTTCAAGGAAAGCCAAGTTTAGAATATACAAAAGTGTCACCCTAAGTCCACAAGAGTATTTTTTAAAATAATTGCATGTGCTCTCACCCAAAAGACCCAATTACACTTGTCTCATCGAATGCCAAATGAGTTGCTCCCTGCATGGACTGGCTAACAAGTTAAAACCTAGCCGAATGCTTTTTTATGCAAACGAAACAAATATGATTTTATTTAGTTTTCGACACTTATTGATGATATTGATTGTAATGCAACATCTATATAAATTTCAAATTTAAATTTAAGAAAGTTTATTTGTTTTACTGTATGTCATACCTTTTATGCCAATATATTTTGGCAAGTCAGAAGATGACGATTTGCACTAACCAAACAATCTAATTTGCACTAATAAAAGCTCCCGTTCTTGAATATATTTGAAGTGTGGTAAAGTGCTTTCTAAAATACATCATTGCGTCATTTCACTTGCTACGTTTTTAACATCTTGTAGCTTCTTAACACAGAAAAAACATGCTAGCTTGACGAAAAGAGTTAAACCTCTGATGCTCAAGTTGTGCTTACAGCGGACTCTCATTGAAAAGGATGTAGTGTCTGGTTCCATGACCTAAAAGCAGTTTTCACTCAATACTTGCAAATAAATTTATGTGACGTCAACACGCCGTTACATATGCTAGAGTCACCTAAAATTTGTCCTCACTCATATTTGTATTCAAATACAGTAAACTATTATAATATACCCTTGGCATCGTCTAATTAATTAATCTGAGAAAATGGAACAAAACACTGCAAAATAAACAGAGGTACCGGTATATCAAAATGTATGATGATTTGAAAAGTATGATATGCTTGACCCATTCAGATTTATTAACAGAACATGCACCAGACTAAATATTCATAAATCAGCTATAAATATTATCGTATTAATTTATTGGTTTACATATGACACTACATTTTAGTTTACTAAAAACTAAAACGGGTCAATTTATCTCAAGCATCGTACATCACAGATTACCCCGGAAATGGTGAAACTTTTTTGCCGAGTTTAGGAATAAACTCAGTAGCAGATGATTTTGTTTTTGCTTTTTATAAGGGGAGACACGTAAACTAATCGGCAACGTGGTTCAGATATCTGCACTAGTCGGAAAAGTTTATTTCTCTACTAATCTTAAATATATCGATAATTCCTCTTTTCAACGCATTTGGTTGTGTGCTTGTGGTTTACATCTATGATTTTAAAGCTTCAAATTGAATATGTTCCGGCCAGATGCCCCAAATTTGGCTTTGCCGTCTAGTTCAGATAACGACAAGCTCTTGCGGATTAGTTTACGTGTCTCCCCTATTTATATACACAAACCTACAGCGGGAGACGAATGAAGCAACGGTAGAAGAGGCACCAATACAGGATTACATACAAAATAAAATAAAAAGTAATGATTTATAAAAACGAAGTACAATCTAAATTCCTGTTATAATATATATTTATCCAGAAAAAAAATCAAAATATCTATTCAGATTTAGGTGGACAATTCTTGTCTACTTTATTCCTTTCAAAGGTAGACAATAATGTTGTACCCTCAAAAATGTAGGTTTGTGAGAGATTTTTTGACTTGGAAATTGTAAAAAATGCAAAATGTTATTGTCTCTTTTGCTAACATGTTTTCACTTTAAAATAGCCAACAAGCTCAACGGAAATGGTGCTTATACACTTATATTTTATACTACATTCTACAAAATTGGCTTCTGATTTAAAGGAAGTACGTGTTTTTTTGTTTTTTTTTTTAGTTTCGATTTTCATTGTCAGCGGCTACTTTAAATTTCTCTAACATAAAAAGAAGATTCTTACTTGAAACGTATATATTTATCGATGAATTTGAATTAAATAGTATATAAATCTACTATGTACAGCCAATAACCTTCTACCTTGTGGAACGAACTTATTGAACACCCCCCTTGTATCAATCTACTCATATATGAAAGATGAAAATGTTGTTTTCGAAATGGTGTCAGCCATTTGAGTTATTTACGATAATAGGTTATCGAGCTTATACATTTCCAGCAATGTTATTTATACTATACACAATTGAAGTCAGAGCCTTAGGGATGTAACCAGAACAGTCTAATGAAATAGTGCATAAATATCAAGATCATTGTCGTTTTTTATTTAATTGCATTATTTTGCCTAAAAGGTGTTAACGAATACTATGCATTAAATTCGTTCCCCGGGCCTTATGCACAATTGTGTTTTGTTTAAGAGATGAAACACTTCTTGTAAAACATTTAAGAGCTGCTGATTGCAATCAATGTTCCCCATTTAAAACGTTAGAAATATCATTGGGTTGCAACAACACACGATCGCATGGGAATATTTCCTGAAAGCCCAAAAACATCTTTGAATAAATACTTTTTATTTTTCTTTAGTATCTACATATTACATTGAAATGTGTTTGCATAATTCCATATTACATTAAAATATAGCATGAGTCAGGAAATAAATTGACATGAGTTATTGTTTCATGGCAAAATTAGGCAGTCTTGGTCAAATGCAATTCATTTTGATTAGTGCGTTGTTTATTAAGCTGTCATAGAAGTTTTTTTTGCATACATTGTTTCGCAGTTTTTTTACCTCTATAAACTCTTAAAATTATCTTACTTTTGTTGAGTAAAAACTTACTCAACGGTCACAGCTCATTTTGTTGAGTAAAATCTTACTCAACGTTGGATAAACTTTACTCAACGTTGGGTAAACTTTGCTCAACGTTGAGTAAGATGTGCTCAACATTGAGTAATATTGACTTAACCGAGTAAGATTTTACTCAACAATGAGCTGTAACCTTTTTACTCAACAAAGAGTAAAATAATGTTTAGAGTGTATGGTGATGTCACCAACGTATTGTCAAAATAGTGTATGTTATGCGTACGTTATGCTCTATACATATTTGACTAGGCGTTATTTTTGAGTATATTGATATTTTACTTTAATTTTGAATAAGTAAATAACAATTTTTAGTATGACATCAATGATAAATTTCATTTAATAGTATTTATTTATTTAGTCTAAATCCATAATTATGTACAAATACAATGCTATTTATTAAAACAATATTTCACTATCCAGGGACGATCTTTCAAATCAAGACTATTGCAAGCCTTTATCTGGGGATAAATTATCAATATAATTTTTTTATTACGAGATAACATCAATATAAGAAAAAAAGAAAAAAAAAAGAAGTATTAAATTAGTTGTTCCAGTATTGTTGAAAAAATATAATACTGGAAATATGAGTGGAAAGTCGCAAATGGTGATTTTTGAGAAAACACCTACTGAAGTGAAACATGAGTAAAATTTTTAATTTTCGGAAAAGTATACTTCAGGTCCCAGACACGGGTATATACTAGTATTGGTCAATTTTTGACTTTCCAGTATTGAACAATTTTTTGGGAGTAAGTTTGTTCCAGTATTGTTGAAAAAATATAATACTGATACACACATTTCATTCCAGTATTAGCAAATGCTTCTGTTGATCCAGTATTGTTAAATGCTAAAAAGTAACAATTACAAAATTTACTCCATTTTTCAAAGGCATATTGGTTGATTCTTTGAAAGTTCTTATTTTCCAATTGTGTGTGCAGCTTTTTCTAACTGTCAGTCCACAATCCTTCTATTTTGAAACCTCAGAAAGTCTAGTTGAAAGCCCACATTTATACTAAACCATGCAGGAGTTGAAAGACTAAGTATAATGCTAATCTCGTCATCTTATCATAGTCAAATCAAGAGAGAAGATGGATTTTAGTTCAGTTTACAAGATGGGTCAATTTTTTGAAAACGATAGCAGATTGTGAAGATACTTTTAGAATAGTTTAAATTACATTGCATAGTCTCTATTATATCTGTGCCAAGTTTTAGAGTCGATTTTTTGTCAATTCCATATTTTCTAAACTGCCTTTACATGGTCACATAAATTAATCTATTTATGGAAAAGGGAATGAGAAAGTATGACAGTTATACATGCTTTTAAAAGTAAAAATTTACAGAATTTAAATATGTTATGAACTCATTTTTGAAAATCGCGATTTTCCTCTCATTTTGCCAGATCATCCCACATATGTTCTTCCTTGATAATTTCTTTGTTCGCTTTGAACCAATTTGAGACTTCTTTTAGTTCATTATTGACGATATTTGTTTTATTAACACTATTTTTATCATAGAATAAAATAGTAGTGTCATCTGCAAAAAGAATAAAATCAAGTATATTGGAAGTATAAGTTATATTATTGACGTACATTATAAATAAGATGGGGTCCAAGATTGAGTCTTGTGGAACACCACACTAAGAACGGGCTCTAATTGAGGGAGGTTTCACCGGAAAAAGTAGAAATTGTCATGTGGTTTTTCTGAATCAGTTTTTGAGTAAACAGGCTGTATCCTGAAAACTTTTGCGTGAGGGCGCTGTTTTCAAAATGGCCGCCAAAATACCATATTTCCATTATAATGGCTTAAAATTAACAAGTAAAACAAATTTTGTTCAAAGTTATTATTTGGAATTTTAGAGCTATAACAAATTGATTTGACTCAAAATTAGATCATATGCATGTTTTGAATTCAAAATGGCTGCCAAAATGGCCACCAAAATAGCTTATTTTCATTAAATCAACCGAAACAGCCATTAAAATGCCCAATAATGTAAACAGTCAACACAAATTAACATTTAGGGTTACAATCTTTTGACCTAATTATACTTTTAACATATTTCAAATCCAAAATGGCACCCAAGCCGAGATCCAAAATGGTCGCCAAAATACTTATTTATGCGTTAAAATGGATTAAAGTAACTTTGAAACAGAATTAAAAAACAACAAATGCTCAAAATAATTATTGGCAAATGGCTCATATGGTTACAAAACATACATTTATTCTGAACTTAAGACTGTTAACATGATAAACATTCATAATGGCACCTGAAATGAGATTCAAAATGGTTGCCTAAATACATTTTTTTGCTTATAAATTGGCTAAGGTGACTTGAAAACACCATCAAAATGGAAAATGGCTTGTATAATTACAACAGAAACATTTCACTCCAAATTAGAGTGTTAACATGTTATAAAATTCAAAATGGCACCGGAAATGAGATCCAACATGGCTGCCAAAATACATATCCATGCTTATAAATTGGCTAAAGTGACTTGAAAACATCATCAAAAACATCAATTATTCAAAATAATCATTGGAAAATGGCTTGTTTGATTACAACAGACACATTTCTCCCCAAATTATAGTGTTAATGACACCTAAAATTAGATCAAAAATGGACACCAAAATGCATTTTAATGCTTAGAAATTGGCTAATTTTAAAAAACACCATCAAAATATCAATTATTCAAAATAATATAAAACAGAAAATGGCTTGTATGATTACAACAGGCACATTTCTCCCTAAATTAGGGTGTTAGCATGCTTAAAATCCCAAAGGTGTTAATTCTGAGATCCAAAATGACTGCTAAAATATACTTCTATGCCAAAAATGGGCTTGAATTTGAAACAACATCAAAAACACTAGTTATTAAAAATAATCAGTGGGAAACATCTTTGAGGATTACAACAGACATATTTCTCCCCAAAGAAGATTTGATCTCATTTCAAATGTCATTTTTTAAGAATGTTAACGATATTTTTGGAGAGACATGTGTCTCTTGTAATCCTCAAAGCTATTTTCTATTGATTATATTGGTAATTTAGTATTTTTGATGATGTTTGAAAGCACATTTTATTATGCATAGAAATGTATTTTGGTGGCCATGTTGGAACTCAGAATCGATGTCATTCTGCATTTTAAACATGTTAACAATCTTATTTGCGGAAAGATATGTCTATTGTAATGCTCAAAGTGGTTTTCCATTGATTATTTTGAAAAGTGGATAATTTTTATGGTGCTTTAAAGTCATTTTGCCAATTTCTAAGCACAAAAATGTATTTTGGCGGCCATCTTGGATCTCATTTCAGTCGCAATTTTGAATTCTTAACATTTTAACACTTTAATTTGGATAGAAATGGGTCTGTTGTAATCATACAAGCTATTTTCCATTAAGTATTTCGATTAATTAATGTTTTTGATGGTGTTTTCAAGTCACTTTAGCCACTTTCTAAGCTTTAAAAAGGTATTGTTGCAGCCATTTTGAAATAAATAGAATGGTGTCCATAAAAAGATCTAAAATGGCTTTTATGCATCTAAATGGGTTAAAATGGCTTTCAAACAACATCAAAAACACTGTTTACTCAAAATTATCAATGGAAAACAGCTTTTAGGATTACAATAGACACATTTCTCTCCAAATAACATGCTGATAATCCAGAATGACATCGATTCTGAAATTCAACATAGCCAACAAAATACATTTACATGCATAATAATGGCTTAACATTGATTTTCAAACATCATCAAAAACACTAAATTACGAAAATAATCAATGGAAAATAGCTTTGAGGATTACAACAGACGCATTTCCCCTAAAAAAATACTGTTAACATTCTTAAAAAATGGCACCTAAAATGAGATCAAATCTTATTTGGGGAGAAATGTGTCTGTTGTAATCCGCAAAGCTGTTTTCCATTGATAATTTTGAATAAATAGTGTTTTTGATGCTTTTGAAAGTCATTTAACCCATTTTTACGCATATAAAAGTGTATTTAGGCAGCCATTTTGGATCTCGTTATGTGCACCATTTAGTATTTTTAACATTTTAAACACTCTAATTTGGGGGAAATTGTCTGTTGCAATCATAAAAGCAATTTTCCATTGATTATTTTGAATAGTTGATAATTTTGATGGTGCTTTAAAGTGACTTTAGCCAATTTCTAAGCGCATATATGTATTTTGGCGGCCATTTTGGTTCTCATTTCAGTCGCAATTTTGAATTCCTAACATTTTAACACTCTAATTGTTTGGGGAAATATGTCTGTTGTAATCATACAAGCCATTGTCTATTGATTATTTTGAATAATTTATGTTTTGATGGTGTTTTCAAGTTACTTTAGCCAATTTCCAAGCATAAATATGTATTTTGGCGGCCATTTTGGATCTCATTTCAGGTGCCAATTTGAATTTCTAACATGATAACAGTCTAATTTCAGAACAAATTTATCTGTTGTAACCAAGAACCATTTGCCATCGATTAGTTTGAGTATTTGGTTTTTCATACTGTTTCAAGGTCACTCTAACCTTTTTTAATGCATAAAAATGTAGTTTTTTGGCCATTTTGGATCTCGGTTCAGGTGCTAATTTTGGTTGTTAACATGTTAAAAGCATAATAAGGTCACAAATGATCTTTTTGTAACCCTAAATGTTAATTTCTGTTGATTATTTACATTATTGGGCATTTTATTGGCCGTTTTGGTTAATCGTAATGAAAATAAGCTATTTTGGCGGCCATTTTGAATTCAAAACATGCAAATGATGTTATTTTGGGCCAAATGTATTTATTATAGCTCTAGAAGCCATTTCCAAATTATAACCTGGACATTTTGAAAATAGCGCCCTCACGCAAAAGTTCTCAGGATACAGCCTGCTTACCCAAAATTGTCTGCTTCCCTATCAAAAACTGATTCAGAAAAACCACATGAGAATTTCTTTTTTTTTTTTTTGGTGATACCTCCCTCAATTAGAGCCTGGTCTAACTCAATATTTTGAATGTCCGATGTACAGTTATTAAAAGTGATAAATTGTTTTCTATTAGTAAGGTAGCTTTTAAACCATTAGAGTGCAATTCTACGGAATCTGTAGTGTTCTAATTTACATAAAAGAATTTTGTGATCAATTATAGTATCAAATGCCTTTAATAAATCTAGGAATATTCTAATAGATGTTTCATCATTTTCAACTACAATATTTACTTTGTTGTCTACAAGCTGTGCTATTGCCATTAATGTTGACTGTTTTGGCCGGAAACCGATTTGCTTGTCATTAAGAATCCCATTATTATTTATATATTGTACACATTTATCAAAAACAAGTCTTTCGAGTATTTTTGAAGTACATTGTAATAATGATACAGGTCGGTAATTAGAAAACACGGTAGGATCATCTTTTTA
>JXSR01S004627.1:31482-45269 GCA_000969725.1 Ophiothrix spiculata
ATGAAATTACTGGATCTCAGAACCTACTTTAGCAATAACGATGACATTAAAACATATTGTTCTGTATCATATGCAATTAAAATGTGGGTTTTATAAAAAAATCCAACTGATTCATTATTGCTATTGTATGGCTCTGTCTTAAAAGGGTTAAGACTATAATTACTGCATGACTATGTTACATTCAAAAATATGAGAAGTGATAGTCTATAAGGCCACACTAATTTAATTTAATTGTTTGTCTCAAAGCTGCCGCGCTCGTTAGTTTAAACATGCGCATTAACATCGCCAAATTGTCGAAATTTGAATTTTTCTTCTAAACATTTTTTTATTTTTCAATTTCGTCAAATAAAACCCCATTGAAGATCACAAATCGTGTCCTGTGGATCGCAAAATATAATATACAAGTATATATCAATGGATGGAAAATGATGGCGAAAATGGCAAGTGTAACTCCTAATATAGTTGGAAAATTTTTACTTAAAAAAAAAGAAAAAAGAGCTTTGAGACAAACAATTATATTAGCGTGGCCTATTAAGATGATGTTTATAAAATGTAAGTGTTGTAAATATTTTAACTTATAGTACTGAAATTGTCAAAGTTTGAATGCATTCTGAAAATGTAAAATATACGCATGACTAACATGTTGAGATTGAGGTCTTGGGCTCTAAGGGTCTTCCCTGGGGAAGGGAAGGTGGCTTCCTAATAGGTTAAAATAGCCTATTTTTACAAATTGTGTAAAAACAAAGTAGGGTGTTTGTGCTTTTCAGTTGCCCAAAGGCAAAAAAAAAAGTTGTTTGTTTATCTTCCATCGCCACCAAACAAGCCTAATTTTGGAAAACTGAAAAAAACAACTTTACAAAGTATACTGCCCCCCCCCCCCCCGGACTGCCCCTCTATTTTGATAATCCTGGAAAAGTTTCCCCCTTCAAAATTTTTAGATTTTCGAAATATGATTGAAAAGTGACTTACATTCTGCATGGATCCTAGCCAATCAAAGGCAAAAATTTCAATTCAAAATCCATAATGCACTCTGTGTGCTGCATCCTTGACAGTTTAGCACATATATGCTTGTTTCATTTGTTTTATTTTGACTGTGAGCACCATTAACATTGTATATAAATATTTAACTAATACACTAACCCCCATAGCCTAGTCCTAGTGTATTGAACGCATCAAAATTTGTTAAAAGTGCATCAATATTTTGTCCCATTTCGCAACGATTGCAAATTAATTAACCTAGAACAAATACAGCCTTCTAAATTGTTTAAAATGTGACTGAAGGTATCTAAAAGTGAGATAATAGTTAATTAAGCCAAATTACTTTTTTTTCACCCACCCCACCCTTATCTATCCCCCAAAAATTTAAGAAGACAAACAAACAACATGACAATTTGTTATTTTTTGCTCAAATATGCCCATGAAGTGAAATTAATTCACATGTATGTTAAGGATGGAGACAAGCTTTATGAGATCTATTCCAGGCTTCCAGTCGTGGCTCCAAAAGTTTCTGCTCACAATCCAATCATTTTAATTGCTGTCAATCTATAATTATTGCTAATTTGATAACTACCTTTTCCCCAAAGTCTGACAGTCTGTCCACGTGGTCAGAATATAGAATAAACTTCAGACACGTTTCTTTCCAAACAAGTTAAATCACATCCTGAATCAATTTGATGGAAAGAAATCTTAAAACAACTTGACCAGTCAAATTATGCCTGAATTTATACAAACCAGACCAAATGAAAACATAAATTCTTAGTCAGAATTATTTCGGAAATTGAATCAGGTCAATTTTGTGTGAATATTTAATACGGAAAATACAAACAATTGACATGATTTGTGGCAGGATGACATAATAATTTATAGGCTTTCATGGTTAAAGAGCATCCGGTTATAAATGGTTCAATGCTTTAGTTCATGAAATAAAGAAAATCTAGGCTGAGTAATCAATGGATATTTGTATCTAGTCTTAGTAGCATCATGTGAATGCAAAAAAGATGTAACAGACACTTTTTCACAAACGTTAGCCTTCTTTTACAATTTAAAGCACAATTCAAAACACACAATTTATAAAAAAACATATATAACAGAAAATCTTTTGGAAAAAAAAATAACCTAAATAAATTTAAGCATCAAATGATGTCACCTAGTTGGAAAATGAAAAAATGTACCTGTAGCCCTTTCTTGTATTCAATATGGACTAAGCTCTTTACCATGTTTACCTTTGCCATTTCTTTTATTTGTTCAGAGGTAATGTAATATTATGTACTACTTCTGTGAAAGTTTCTAGTTGAAACAAACCCAATTTCTATCCTTTGATACCAAGTAATTTACAAGAAAACAAGGAAGTAGATCACGGTTACGGTGGGTGTAACTAAATTTATATTAAATGGTTTTAGTATTTGGTAAATGTGGTTGTCCAAAAGTTAAGTAAATTTGAAGATTTGAAGTTAGCCATTGGTATCAAGATGTTTACTATATCCTGTTATTCCTTTAATAATGTAATTCTCATGAGTTTGCAAACAACAATCATGGACTACAAGTCTGCTGTAATATTAGTCACTTATTTAACGCTAATTTGCCTGCAAATCCATCCATACATCCATCCTTCAGTTACCATGAAATGCTGACAAAACAAGTCACAATTAATTGGCTTGATTAGCTCAATCTTCTGAATCATGAACACTCCTGTTGTGGTATCTTTAAAAGTGCATTCAGCAGGGATGTTAAAGTAGGTCTATTAAAGCATTCTGTTTTTCATAAACATTTGCAAAAGTACCATCCATCATTTTTGATCACAAAACCACCAAGTTCTGAAAAGTAGTTCAGCAGAATGGAAGGTTAAGAGACATGTTTCTGCTCACATAAATTATATTGACATGCCTGTAACCACTGCTATGCTACACAATATGTATGCCCCCTCCATCCCAACCCCCACAACACACACACACACACAGGTGCAAGTGTCTTTGGCCCAACATTTGAAATTTGAAAATGAGTTTAAGTGCACTTTAAAAGCCTTCTTTTTCAAACTTGGGGAATTGAAAGCGTATATTTATTTGCTCAGCCGCTATACACCAGCTAGCACTCTCAGATCCTCATCTCAAGTCTCTTTCGGGGAATTGAAATCAGTACATGTCACTGCCTGCAGCCAGGAGTGCGTCACTCTCAAATTTGGATTGAAAAAGTTCCACTTTTTACAGAAAAAGTGACGACCAAAAATAAAGTTTTAAAAGAGGGTAGATAAAAGTACAAAAATGTTGACACTTTTAAATTAAAATATTATACACTCTTTTTGGAGGACCAAGATGTTTAGGTCTGAAAGGACCACTTAAAGGTGAAAAGCAGATTTACAAATTTTGGCCACCAGTCTGGTGATGAATCTATCCAACATACATAAAACACCTTACTTTCAGATGATAATTAGACAGCAACATTTCCAAATCAAAAATAAGTTGGTTTATTAAAACAAAGCAGCTTTTCTAAATATAAGTATTGTATGTAATGTATTATGTTTAGATGAAATTTAAGACAGATCCTCCTTCATTATGTAATATGAATTAAAGCCCAGGGCCAAGGGCTTGGCAATATAACAATTTGTGTCCAAATAATGCAAGTAAAACACTGAACGTGTGCCAAACGGACAACCACTGTGTGGATAACGAGTTGGACATATACATAACGGACAAACCGTATTGAACGTGCTTCTAACGAACACATGACGAAAAACAATGCATGGAAACCATTTTGCTCTATACGGTGATGTCTGACAGAGCATTAAGAGTCAGATTTTTGACATCTGAATTTCATAATTGTAATATAGCATTATTTCAATGAACAAATTTGTGTCCTTGTATAAAAACTCAAGTATTTCAAGTTTATTTGATAAAGTTTCCCAAATTGTGACTACGTTTATAGAGAATTCTGTGTGATATAATTTTAACCTTATCTACACGTACCTATGAAGTTTCTGATCATTTGTTTCCAAGTTTTGTGTTTACAAATGTTGTAATGTTATATAAACTCAATGGGTGGATTGTAGTATTTAGAAGAGCCAGGAAGTAATGGTAATTTTTACACTTGTTCAGTTTGTAACAAATATTATAGTCAAGAATTCTTGTTAGCAAAAATCTGAATTTCAATAGAGATAACTAATGTTTATATCGGGGTTCAGTACAATCGCACAAAATTACCAAAACTCACATTTTTTTTCTCCAAAACAGTCAAGATTTTTCGATGCCAATTCACCAATAAACAAAGAAGAACTAAACATATTTATTATTATATTGACGTAATTGCTAAAACAGATGACTCAAAAGCCTGTGTTGTATCATTTGTGTTAAAAATGCATAAATAACTTCCATGTTGTCAATATGATTATTTTAGACTCGGAACCCAAGATTTTGGTCATTTCACTCTATCGTATCAACTAAAAAGATCACATAACGTAACCCTCTAACAGCAGGCATGGGAATGACTTTTCATGTAGAAATCTGAATTTGGTAAAATTTAACCAAAAACTACTAAAATGGTTAAATTTTGCCCGAAATGATCTGAATTTGGATGATAAAATATCTGAAATCAGATAATTATCTGATATTATTCTCATGCCTGTAACCGGGTGAACAGGGGATCGTGCATTTTTGCGCTTTTAGTCCATATTTTTCACACATTTTCACACTTTAAAAAAAAGCAGCCGTGCTTTTTGCGATTTTAACTCGCGTTAAACCTATTACTTACACTAATGGATGAGGCTGGGGACTATGAATGCTCCTATTAACAAAATTTTTATGTTTGAATTGCTGGATAAGTATTTTTTCGAAGTTTGTGCAATCAGAAAAATAAAAACAGCAAGAAAAATGTGCAACTATAAAGTCAGCTAGCATGGTATCTTGTATATATTGATTTTTAATTCATTTCATATTATTAATAACTCTTTGCTTTCTGCTGTATATAATTTTATGTGCAATACATATTTGTTAGATGTAAGTATAACTCACAACTCATTGTCAAGTAGATTTATAAAAATGACTGAAATATATTGCAAACAAGTTTCCAATAAAACTGTCTTTATTTCATTTGTTTCATTGTTGTGCTTTTGAGAATATGTGATAGGCCTAATGAGCAAATTGTAGAAATATACCAAACGTTCAGCCACAGTGTTGAGCGACCAATAGAATTCTTTACTTGGTTTCAGGACATTTGCACCATACCTGACTTTTCTACACTTCAGGGCACTGAACTGTCAGTTCACACAAAAAGTCTCCCACCTCCCCTGCAAGCCCCACAAGTCACAGGCCTGAAGTATAGCTACATGTAAAATCACTTACTACTAGGTGTAAATTAAGACCAGTTGACCAATATGTTTTGAAAAAGAGTCTATATTAAAATAGACCGGGAGATTTAAATCAGGAGGTAATTCATGTGATTTAAAAAAAAGACTGAAACAATCTTATTTTTGTGTGTATATCAAGGTCTATTGTGTTAGTATGTGTGGTCCGTGGGCTTGATTGTTTGTTTGGAACCATACCACACATGTGGGGCTTTATTTTGCAGCTTATATTGAAAGAAAAGAAGGAGGGGATGGACAGTTCTACGTATCAAATTAACAAAGGATATCAATTAACTGTAATTATCAACTGCCTAACCTAGCTGAGTCTACAATGAAGTTACTAGCTAAAAATAATCTGTTCACAGGAACATGAACTTAGAACGCCATGTCTAAATTTGGACTCTTATCATTAAAGGATTTACTATATGAACAATGTAAGGACAACCTGAAAAGATCTGATGAGATCACACTTCCTTTCTTCGCATTGTGAATGTGTCCTGACTTGACCCTATCTTACATTGTAAGCCGTCTATTAATTAATTGTTTTAATTTATCAGTTTTAAAACTATTAATAGATAAGCGCTTTTATTTTGGGAATCTATTGTTGTTGACTTTCATGTAAGGCCTGGCAGGAAAAAATATTATTTATTACCTACTATTTGCTCTCATAACATACAATAAAATGTTATGAGAACAAATATAGGGGGAGGGAGTAATTTGTTCTCAACATACAATAAAATGTTATGAGAACAAATAGGGGGAGGGAGTAATTTGTTCTCATAACATACAAATAAAATGTTATGAGAACAAATATAGGGGGAGGGAGTAATTTGTTCTCATAACATACGACAAAATGTTATGAGAACAAATAGGGGAGGGATTGATACATTTTAAACACTCAATAAACATGATAGAAAAAAAACTGAGTAAATGCCTGAGAAAATACTTGGAAAAAGTTCTTCTTATAGTTTTCATAACATTGCAATCAAATGTAGTTTTGTAATTTTCCAAGCTTGATTATTAAACTGCTATGCACATCGTTTCCTTCAGCATCGCTTAGTACAGAGGATTGCAAATGAGTGAATGTTTGGGTCAAAACCTGACGAAGTGTTACAGGGGTAACACGAAACGTAGTTTGCTCTAAACAAGTAAGTCCAGTAATCGGATTTAATTTTCTCTTACAGAGGATTGCAGTTTGTCTCGCATGTAAACAACTGTGTGCGCTTTGTAATACGGTACAACTATCATACACGTTCAACTGGTAAATGACTTTTTGTATCACATGGAAGATTTACAATATAGGTGGCTAGTATACAAATATTGAATGCCTGAAAGTGCAATAGTACAAAATATACGCCTCGTGAAATGGATCAGTCCAAATTTGACCGAATGATATATTTTGTACTATTGCATGGGTATAGGCATTCAATATTTGTTTTATATCATGATATCACCAGGTTTGTTTCATGCCGTGCAATGGAAAATAATTTTTGCACTGCTCAAATCACTGCAATCATGATATAATAAGTCTTGTTAGCTTACCATGCTTTTTGGTGGTTTTATAATCAAACATATCATTCAACATGCTTGTTTGCAAAATGTCAAATGGATTATGAATCAGAGAAAAATGATTTCAACAATCCATCAAAACAGAAACAATTGCATTTCCTACATCAGATTAGCATTTGTTAATTCATGTCATTTTGGATTTACCAAGCTTTCATCGTACAATAATCGACAAGAAAATAAAAATATGACATGGAAATCACAGTTAATACATTCGGAATGAGATAATCTTGTTTTTGTTATGTTTTAACATTCAAAAGTGCTGAGTGGAACATAGCCAGTTTCTTGAACTTGAGAAATTAATCAGCACTTGTTAACATTAATTAAAACATAACATGATAATGTTTGTCACACCATTATAGCTTAGCATTAGCTTTTGATATCATCTCACAATCATTTACACTTGTTTGTTGTTTAGAAGTATCACATATAAGTTTGATATAACCCTAAGGCCCGGTGCAGACTCCCGTATCGTATAGAATATTTTGCTTAGAATATTCTATGCTGACGACAAAATGACAAAATTTAGCTTAAACCCGGTCTAACTTTAAACCTGGTCTTACTCTGAAACTTCTTTTGTGCATACGAACCTTGGTGTGTCTATCTTTCAGGATGACACAGATGATCATGTTACAAAAATGGGCAAGAAACTTTATTTTACTTGCTCCGTGATTCGGAAGTCGCATTAAGCCGTTGGTCCCCTGTACGAATAGACTCTTTCATGGGGTATGCATTTCATGCAAGTACAGTATATTGATTGATTGGTTGATTGATGTATGATTAGAGCTCTTAGTGATAATCACAATTCACACACTTTCTTCAAGCTGGGGTAGAGCAAAGAAATAAGGAAATAAAAAATAACTTTTGATGAAAACATGCATGTTTGAATGTCGATAACCATCATAGTAAATTACCAACTAAGATACCCTTCTATTTGGAAACAATTTTAGTGTCCACAATGATGATTAAGAAGAAACTGAACAGTAAACATAGGATACTAGGTAACACTTTGCACTTTAAAGTCTTGAGTCGTTGAAACACTTATTTTGTGAAATGAGCTAATATAGTTATGTGCGACAACCATCTATTAAAACACAAGTCATTTTTGGTTTTGCTTTGTCACTTACACCCAGAATGAAACAAGTTTCTTATCTAAAACAGAATAACAGGAAGGCAGGTAAAATGGGTGTATCACGCCTATAGCATCAAAACCCTCATTTTGTTTCCGAGTTCAAGTTGAAGGTCTCATCTAATGAACAGATAGTCACTAAGCTTAATGGTACTAGCCATGGTTGAACATGTTCATGTAAACTATAATAAGAACAGCGGCGTAGCTAGGGGGGGCAAGGGGGGGGGGGCAAGTTGCCCTGGACGCCACCTCTAGAGGGGCGCCAAATCGCCCCTACATAAAAAATAATAGGACCAACAACAGGGGACATACTGCTGAAATTAGTAAATTTTTGCCTAATTTTTTTGCGCGCTCTGCGCGCCCTTACGATTTCGGTACTTTTTAACTTAAATTAGTAAATATTCGTAAATATAACTGAAAAAAAAACAATTTTTTTTTTTGCGCGCTGGAAAAAAAGTAGGCAAATTTTTGCAGAAATTACCCATTTTAGCCAAAAAAAGGGGAGTTTTTCAAAGCTGTTGGAATTTTTTTCGGGGGGGGGGAGCGTACCTTTTCAAGTTGGGGGCGCCAGTTTCAATTCTTGCCCCGGGCGCCAGACACCCTCGCTACGCTGCTGAATAAGAAGCACCCAACTTTGGTTTTGGAAGGAGTGCACGGCCCTGATTTCCAAACCTGGGGTCTAAAAAGAGGGTCTAGAGAACTAGAGTGACCCTGAAATTGCCATTGAGAGCTAAATCCCAAAATTCTGGTTGAAATGGAGGTCTTGAGAACTTAACTTCAACAAAAGGCTTGTGAACAGAATAATGTACTTGAAATGGGGGTCTAGAGAGCAGCAGACAAGATGTGAAAAGGGGTCTTTAGGGCCACACATACCCGTACCACTTCTCTATGTTGCTGCCTCCTCTGGGGTAGCAACCTATGTACAGGGTGTCCCAATAAAAATGCATCACTTTTGTTTTTGATCATATCTCTGAAACTAATTAACAAAATTTAAAAAAAAAATTACCATTATAATTAATATAGTGTATTCTTTCATCTGTGAAATTTTGAGCAAAATCCGTCGAGGCGTTCTTGCGAAAACTAGAATTTTGTAAGAAGACCCGATTTTTTCCCATTCCAATGGGATTTACCACAGTAACTCACATCGATCTGACATGATCATGTCACCACAGTAGCAGGTCTACTCTAAATGGAAAACTCATTTTATTTATTGATAAACATCTTTTAAGAAAAGCACCTACAAAACAACAACCACAACAACAATGACAACAATAGTAACAACAACAGAAATTTTAAAATGTGAATAAACCTGATAAAAACTTGAAAGCATATCTGATCACACTCGACTCCCTTCATCATCCGGGATTAAGTATGTCGCATTGGACCAGGAATACGATGATAAGAACACAAAGGTGTCTTGAAGCTGATTGTAGACATGTGAAAGGCAGAGTTAAGTTGCATGAAATTTACTAAAAACTGTACCAAAATTATTCTATATGAGCTACAAAGTATCATGGACTGACAGACATTCCACTTTTCACGAGGGAGTGAATAACTGCTTTTTTCATTTTGAATTTAATATGTTCACGCTGTTATATTTTTTAACACTATTAGAGTCATATAGATTTTCTATTTTTTATGAAAAAATAAACCTTAAAAGATACATAAAATATCTCAAATAGACTTTCCATTAAATGAAACCTCTGCCTTGGTTAAAACCGTGAACTTTTTTTGCTTATTTTAATATCTTTTTAACGCTTTTAACTGGTTTAGTGTCTATGCCATGTTTAAAATATTTGATCAATAGTATAAGATGTGCTTTATTAACATGATAAATAAACATGACTTACTGTAGTAAATTCCATTGGAATGGAGTAAAATTGCTTCTTACAAAATTCTAATTTTCTTAAGAACGGCTCAACGGATTTTGCTCAAAATTTCACAGATAAAACTATTAAAAGAATAAACTATACTTATTATCATTATGAAACAAGTTTTACATTTTGTTCATTGGTTTTTGCGATATGATCAAAAACAAAAGTGATGCATTTTTATTGGGACACCCTGTATAGAGAAAATATAAATTTCAAATTTGTGCAGATTATGGCTAGTGTCTCTAGCAGGAAGGAAATCCTTTCATAATTCAATGGGTATAGCATGATTAAATTAATGAATATGCTTCAATATATCCTGTCCAGAAAATGAAAACATCCTAAAAGAGTGATAAGACGTAATAATTCAATTAAAAGCTTTATGATATGCAACTACTGTCAACAATTTTGTAAACTTGATCATGAACTGAAGTTACCCTTGTACAACTCTTGAATGGTTGAAATATATGTAATCAACTGCTTGAAAAAAGATGTTTGTTGTTAGTTCTATAGGCAGATACATGTAATATAATATGTCATACTTTCTTTCCCTCTTTCTCGATTCTCAATACCTGACCCAATAGAAATACACGTAAAACGTAACCCTAAATTTGCGTTTAGAAATCCCTAGTCCCTAAATCTAGTAGCTTGACTAGCTTCTAGTAAATCACGGCCGCCGTATCCTGATTTGTTTAGCCCCAAGGCATTGGCGTAGCCAGGGGGGTGCGGAAGGGGCGCGCGCACCCCGGGGGTCTACAAAAAATGGAAAAAAGAATGACAAAAATAATAGCAAAACAACGAAAAAAGGACGCAGTAGTCCTAATTACTGGTAATAATACAGGCAGGTACCTAGTAACCCCTGGATCCGTCGCCGTTTTGGACAAGGCATTTTTTTGCGCACCCCGGGGTCTGCAATCCTGGCTACGCATATGCAAGGGTTACCATTTTGAAGGACTTATTTTTTTCTTTTATGACAAATTTTTACCATTGTCCGTCTTTTTCACTCACTTAATAGTGCAATAATTTTTGTTTTCAAATAAATCATTAATCATAGATTTTATTCAATGTGAAGTCCTGTTTTGAGAACTTGATGAGTAATGCTGATTTTATTTATTGGAAAAAGGTAACGCCACATTTGGCCTCTATGATCTGAACAAAAAGGTTATTCATCCTTTAAAATGCATTGCTCCCTGAAGGCTCGAGGCAAAAAATACACCAAAGGACACAAAATTTACAAAAACACTGTTTAATAGTATGCAGGAAGAGCTAGCAGTCTGTCGGAACCATACAACATTTCATCTTCTATACAACATGTCATCTTCTATACTACAAGCACTATACCCCCACAATGGACCCCAAATTCAGCACTCAATTTGAATTTCACAATATATAAATCTCCCCAGAGAGATGGGTGGTACACAGATCTTGAATTTGCCCCAATGAATTTTAACCCCAACATTTGCACAATAACATTTTTCAAACTTTCACAGTAAAAACTCCACCCCAAAAGACCCCTGGACACGGACCAATCCGAATCGGCCACTCATCCGAGTGGCAGCGCAAAGACCAACTAGGCATCGGCCTAGATCTTCGGATGGATCCGAGTCTAAAGTCCCCCAGACTTACGCCAAATCCAGCATCCCTACCTCCATGCCGGGTAGGGCAGGCGGGATTTAAAAAAGCACCAGTTCCGACAAACACTAGCCAAGGTATGAAGGGTGCACGGAAAAAAGGGGAGGGACCAAACCAAAATGCCGCTAACCCAGTTGGCGACTTTTGATTGGCTGCTGTCATACCTATCAGCAGAACGACATACACGGACCCTGAGGTCAACACAAACCTCCCAATCCTTAGGGCATATCATTACAAGGGGCTATTTCATGATGCGCCAACATTCCCCCCGAAAGTGAATTAGAAATGGAAACGAAAACACCGGGGGAACCCCAACCAAGCCTCAAGGGAGCAAATCCAGTTGTTGTTTATAGCAAGCATACCCAAAACTCGAGCATTGTGTCATACCTGTACTTTACTGCCATGGTTATGACAAGGTTCAGGGTTTGAACCAGGTTTGGCAGACATCGGTGTGAAAAAATAAACCTCTCATTGTTCATTTCTGCATTCATGTTGCATTCCTGTGTTAAATTTTTACCGCAATGTTAAAAGCACGCGTGTAAACAGTTACGGGTGAGGGTAGAACATTTACAGGGAACGCAATGAACAATGAAGGCTTCAAGGTCCGAGATTCATGAAAGTTCTGTTGAGATTTGTTTTCAACAGAGCTATTATTAAAGGGCCTACGAAATTGGATGATAACAGGTCTTTGTTGCATGATCAATGTTATTTTGTATTTCCTAGGCTCTTCAAATCAACAACTTTTATGATGTCACAAGTGGTATTCAGCTAAATTCTGTAAAATCAACTTGCAATTTGCTATATATAGAACAATAAGGTCTTATGGTTAGGCTATAATGACCGTTTGCCAGATGTGCTAATTCAAAAATGTGGGCGTGCAAATTTAAAATCAGGTACACAGTATAGGAAATATGGGTTTAACCTGGGCGTCTATCACAGCAGTATTTTAGGTTTTGTTGCCGACTAGATATTCAAGAGATTTTTTATAGTGTACCTATCAATAAAATACAGTTTGATTGATAATTGTGTCTCAGATTGTAGGCCAAAATACCTTTCACTTAAATCAAGGATTTCACTAGCAAAACAATGATGACTCAAGTAATAATCATTAAAGTACTAACTTGAGCTAATTGAATGCCAACACTGGGTTGCCAACTAGACAAGTATGCGACACATTTACCTACATATGAATGCCAAAATTATGACTAACACTCTTGTATTCAACACGAAAACAATACAAGATACCGTACCCAGAATAGTGAATATTCTGTTTTTTAGATATCATTTATTGTTTTACATGTAAGGCATCTAGTGTAACTTCTCATTTCTTTTTGTCTATTCTCGGTATGTCGGGCCCCAACAGTAATTACACCACAGTAGCCTATTGGGATTTATACAATGCTGAAAAGCTTGTAACTAGAAAACGAATAATCGGAATCAAGTGAAATTTTCAGCATACATTTATAAATGCTGTACTCTTCTTTTTCTTATCTAGGGAAAAGATGAGGTTTTGAACCACATCAGAATCATGAATTGCATCTTTAATTGTACTGGCAACAATATATCAGAATAGACAAAAATAGTCTTGGAATCTATTTTGATTTTCTTTTTACGTACATTTATGCCAGGAAATTCTAAAAAGTAATAAAATCTTTTTAAATTTTTAATCCACTAAGATTTGAATCAATGAGCATCATCTGATTTGTACACCATGCAATGGCACCCTTAGAGGCATCGTAAATCTAGGACCTATCAATGAAGTTTATCAAAATCACTTTGCAGAGCTTGATGGTCCTAAAATAAATACATTGATCAACTTAAAGATTATCTAGTTTGCTTTTGCCTTCTCATAATACACTAATTGACCTGTTTGATTGGTCTAAAAGAATGAAAAATAAAACGGTGAAATAAAAAAGACTTAGCATTTGTCAAGAATGTTTGTACAAACGATAAAAATAGACTCAGAAGTTGTCTTGAAATGAATGTAAAAAAAAACCAGAGTCAGTGAAACAAGACTCATAATTTTTCTAGAATATTTGTACAAAAAATAGACAGCAAAACGAGACTAAAAATATGTTTCGAATATTTGTAAATTGTACAAAAGAAAAAAAAAACAGAGAGCCACCGGCTCAGTAACCCATGCACGAAAGCCAGTTAGCAAAAAAAAAATGACTTCAAAGAAGCATTTTTTGAACAATGTTTTGTTTTAAATAGGGCCTATAGAAAATGGTTAAAATCAATATAAAAATCATACACA
>JXSR01S004627.1:73262-95095 GCA_000969725.1 Ophiothrix spiculata
GATAGGTGTGAAAGTTCCGATACTGCTTTTTCAATTTTTGATGCGATAGGTGTGACAGTTCCAATACTGCCTTTTCAATTTTTGATGCGATAGGTACGACGAAAAAAAAAATCCTGTCCTCCTTCATACGTCAAATGCTTACTTGCATAAGGTTTGTAAATCAGCATGATGTAAAACTTTCAAGTCAATTGCACACACAACTCTTAAGTAAAAAAGTATTGGAAATTTAAAGGCATTTTGTATGCTGTTGTTCTCATGTCTGAAAGGTGTAGTAAATCTTTCTTGCTTGTATTGATGGAATAGACAATACTATAGACTTAGACAGGAGATACCACATTCTATCCCAGCATGGGAATCAAATTAGGAGTATTCAGCACATTTCATCATGTGAGTGCAAGAAAGGTGTACCTGCAATAGCTGCCATATGTCATAAGTTAACATTGCACATTGTATAGTGTCCAGTTTTGGGTCAGTGGCTCTTGAAATGTTTCTTCAGTGTCACCTTCAGTGTCACCTGAAGAACCATTTCAAGAGCCACTGACATATGGGAGAGAATTCATTAGGGATTTTTCACATTCTTATGACAATTTGATAAATAAATATAACATATGGCAGCTATTGTAGATGTGAGTTTCTTGCACTCACATGACGATTTGTTGATACATTTGATTTTGCCATAATGTTGAATATTGACAACATGCACGCTTGTAGTTTATGGTATCATTGGTGGAAAAGAAAAAAGGTTTATAAGCAGTTTGTATCTACGCGCAACCAAATCTCTAAAACCTGAATATGCTCAATTTGAGCTTCATATCTGATGACATCAATCACAATATTGTATGCGGTGTATTCAGTCTTGTATCTCCCCTCTCAATGTTATTAATTTACCGATATATTTAAAACTGCGGTAAATTAAGTATAATATAATAATTGGAAAAAAGTGAACAAAATATTTAAAAAATTAAAAAATTAAATATTTTATTTTACCTATTTTACTTAATTTACCACATTTTAGGCTGGTAAATTACTGATTTACATCACTGTCCCCTCTATATCTCTGTCAAATGTCTTATTTTTAGGGATTGGAGAGACATACAAAAAGCTGTTACATTCTCAAAGCCATTGACTTTTATTTCAGGATGAATCTCACTTTGTGAAAAACATAAGGACAGCGCGAGCTAAGGCTGCACTCGCCATAGTGAAGGATGCACCCAGAGTCCTCCTTCTATCAGGCACTCCAGCTTTATCCAGGCCTTCTGAGCTGTACACTCAAGTCAAGGCTGTTAGACCGAATCTGTTTTCATCCACATTCCATGATTTTGGAGTGAGATACTGCGATGGCAAGCAGGTAGGAATTCAGATCGATTTATATAATTTGATTTTTTATTACCTGTAAACCAATAACCTGGGTGTGAGAGACGAGGCCAGACCAACAAAAGAGGTCATTAAAAATGCTTTGCCAACAAGACAAGTTCTTAAAAGAAATGCAATTTTCTGTTATGCTGCAGATAATTTTAATGTAAATCTTATTGAAATGTTTCCTATTTTTGTTTGATTGTTTGTTTTGTTTCTTTTATAAACCAACCTGATGAGTAACACCATGGTTTACACAGATATAGTCATATCTAAAAAATATGAGAGCACAGATGTAAAAGTAATGGTAAATGGTCTTGTGTATGTTGGAGCGGTCTACATAACAAAGGAACGACACGTCACCTACTATTTTAACATTGTTGTGACAGAATCATCACAACTTATAGTTAGTCAGTTGCTTTCCTATAGATTGAACCAGGTATGAACCTACGTGAGTGTTTCAAGGATACTGCATTCAAGACTAACGGTTTATTTAGGGTCTGTCGATATGCATCGCACGACGCCCATCGTTGCGCAGTCTTGTACACTTGCTATTCCTTGTGCATAGTGCGTGTAAAGACTGCGCGTCAATGGGCATCGATCGATGCATATCGACAGGACTCTGAATAAACCATTATCAGAATTGAACTGTTGACTCCTGAAAGAGTCGTGAAGCTTAATTACTCGGCCAAGCATGTCTATTTAACAGTTTTTAACTGCTGACAAGATCTTGGTTATGGTGCTTTGTTTCATTTATCAGATCATCATTGCTTAACTATCAGCTTTAAATGCACATGACTTTGTGTTGAATAACATGAAATGGGTTGAAGTTATGCTGCTAATGATGCAGATTAAAAACAATGGTTGAAATTTACATTATGTCTGTCATACTCTTCACACAGAATAATTGGGGCTGGGACTACTCTGGCTCCTCCAACCTCACTGAACTCCAGATATTATTGGAAGAAACCATTATGATCAGGAGATTGAAAGCTGATGTGTTATCTCAACTGCCTTCTAAGACACGGCAGATGGTAAGTACAGAATCAATGGGACTGGGACTACTCTTGCATCAATTTCCAATTCAACAATGTTTTTATGTGTAAACGTTGCGAATGTACAGTTTGAATCTGTATGTTTTTATGAACTAAAATTCCAATAAGATATTAATTTAAGCTTGAACAAAAAGTGTTGATGTATTTGGTTGTTGCATTTGTTAAGTTATTTACACTTTCCAAAGCTTTTACACAAGATCTCTTGTTGACTTGGAATTTCTATTTAAAAACATAATTTACCAATTGAGTCAGAAAGGGCCCAGGTTTGACAAATAATAATTGAGGAAAAAACAGTCCCATATACTACTGTGTGTCTCAAAAGTCAAAATGTTCATGTTTTGTTTAAATCTGCCACAAATAACATTTTCTTGTTGATTTCTAGGTACTCATGGACCCACAATCAGTGAAGACTAACAGTAAAGCTTTGAAGAATGCTGCCAAAGGAATGAGTGACAAAAAGGTACAAACAGTAACAAGTAGTAGATTGTAATAAGTCATGATAATATTGAATGAGTTAAAGGGGCATTGGACAAAATTACAACATTTTATTTGTGGATGTTTTACACTTAATATATTAAAAAAATAACAGTTAATTACCAAATATTGATCAAAACCTTCAAGAAAGTAAAAAATTCAAATTTTATATTGTTTCTTGATCTTGTATTATTAGGCTATTCAATAAACGTATGTGTCGATGCTATTAATTTTATCAAGAAAGAGACAAAGTTTTGTTTGTAAAACATTCCTTTCACATCATAGATTGCATATAAATCAAAAGAAATTTTGACTTTGCATTAGATCTTTTGATAAAGCCTATTTTAAAGTTTCAATTTTAAGTGGCAGTAGTTAATGATAATTAAAAATACAAGAATATTTAAAATATGATGATACACAGGGTTTGAATTTGACAACGAAATTTTGCATTCTGCCATTTTTACCGCTAATACTTCAAATGATGCAAAAATCTCAAAATGTTTGTGGAAAAGTTTGGGGATGATGCTGAACTTGTCCAATGCCCCTTTAAGATGAGTGTAATATAGTAATGTGAGAACATTTCTTACACAATCTCAGATACAGTGTGTCTAACCAAATATTTATATTCCATGATGTCAATACAATATTAGATTTGTTTGATATAATAACATTGCTTTACACATAGGAATGATCCCTGATGATTACATTTTTATAAATGAGATGCTTAATTATAGGTTGGTACATTTCATACAATTAAGTATTTTCTACACTAAAACCTGGTTGCAGGTAGGATGGAGATAAATATGTAATAGAGAGTCTTTTATTGATATTTTTTGTACTTTCACTGTTTTTTATTACAGAAATCTGAGCAGAGAGGTGCTCTGATGCAATATTTCAATGAAACTGGTCAAGCAAAAATTCCTGCAATAAAGTAAGTTGGCTTAGTTAAAACATGACTGATATTATACAAGTACAACATGGTTTGAGAGGAAGTATCGCAGGGTTTGTAACGGTTATTGAAATCCTTGGAAAGTCATTAAATGTGATTTGGGTCATTAAAATCATTGACAAGTCTTTAAATTTTTTTATGAAGTCTTTGAATTATTTAATTAAAAAGAATTTCTCAACGTTTTCAAGTATATATCTTTTTCAAAGCATGTTTTGCTTGTTTTATGTTACGTTTTCAATGTTATTCATCTGAATTTTTCATTTATTTTTTGTTTAACATAAAATTACAGAAAATAAATAACCTGCGTAATAGCGCTATCCAATCTAATAAGATATTATTTCTACTTTTACACAAACAACTGCACGGTCATTATCAGGTAACAATGACTTCTTATAATGACCTGCATATGTGATGTCATTAGCGCTGAATGCGTTTTCTCATAAAACGCCATGGCAAGCGCGCGTATGCACCACTCACACGCGCGTCTATCATATTAAGCGATGATCATCAATTCGTCATGCCTGGACTGATCGAAATTCTCTTATAGGGATAAGTATACCTTTATTAAGTAAGAAATAAGTTTAATAAAGTATTTCTTTATAAAATCACACATAAAAGGCATTAAAAATGTCGAAAGACGGTTATTAATGACAATAATAACTTTGCACCATCATTAATTCGGTCATTGTTTAAAATCGTCCGGTGTTTGTTTTGAGCCTCGGTACTTTTCTTTGCGAGCTACGCTCCCTCAGAAAAGTACCTCAGCCCAAAACAAACACCTCCGATTTTAATCAATGACCTCAAAAAAGATTGTGCACAGTTATTATTGTCTAATTAGAAACTTATCAAATTGCAGTGAAAGTCTTATAAGTCTTTGAAAAGATTAGTTAAAAGTCATTAAAAGATGGTCTTTGAATTCAGTCTGGTCTTGACACTACGAACCATGTATAGCACAATACTGTTCCCAAGTAATTATTGGCAAAGATCTTTAACTATAATTGTTCTATTCCAATACGTCTGTTCAAATGCTTCATAAATTATCTCTTTAACAGACAAAGGTTTTAGTTTGCAAATAGTTTACAAATTGTAATTGACAAAGGAAGCATCGGAATCAATCTTACCGCACATAAGAGACCTGTCAATCAAAGTATGGGATAAGCTTTTTTATCCTTTAGTGTACATAATTTCTGTAATCTCATTGGTTAAACATATTTTAGACAAAACCCGTATTCATGGTTTTCAGAAATAAAAATATATCAAGTCCTGAATATATATCTTGTATTCTGTGACTCTTACACAAACTCAATACTGCTAGTTACTCATTGAACTGGTGTGGTTGTGTGTTGTTTAAGCTGCTGCATAAGAGTGTATTGCGTGTGTAATATAGCATTTACGCAGTGGTCTCAACGCAAGCGTGCAAGCTCAGATCAATTAGCGCATATCCAAACAAGTGCACTGCACAGATGTCACGGTAATTTGGGCTTTTTAATGCTTTGTATAACTATTTTTGCTTTGATGGGAGGTTTACCGAGGAGATTACAAAAATCATGTACACTTTTAAAGGATAAAATCGTTGCCCCCTGCTTGTTCCTACAAAATATGTGAAATATCTTAGGTCTGGTGCCAGATTTCATTCGGCCAGACGGCCCCATGGCACCAGACCTTAGATATTTGCCCGTATTAGGTAGTTAGGTGACAAAAAAAACCCCAACTGTTTTAAGGGCGAGCGAACCTTTCTTTGGGTACCTATAACCCAAAAATCTCCCGAAAAAAATGGAGGAGAAAAAAATTGAATTTTTTTTCAAAGAAATGTTTTTGACAAAATTACACAAAAATTGTTAAATATTGGCAAAAAAAACCCCAAAACACCGGCTGATTTTACATGATTTTGGCAAAAATAAAAAAAAATCTTCCGAAATGCAAATTTAGGGTCAATCATGTAAAACTCACTGCCATGATAAAACACAGATACAACTTCCCTTTGGAAGAACCAACTTCAAATTTTTTTTTTCTTACTGCCCTGATAAACCTAGAGAAGACTTCCATTACATTACACCAAACTTTAAAAAGGAACCTTAATTAACCTTTAATATCACTCACATACTTCTCTTACACACAAATAAAGACAACACTAGTGTTATCGGCATGGAACTGTAACAATACATTAATTTTGACTGACCCTAATTTTAAATGGAAAACATCAAACCTCAATTGCCATGTTTCCATCTATGTAGCATGGAACGCAGTAGTGTGGCGGTTAATTATCTTGCCTTGCGCACAATTGACCCGGGTTCCAATTCTGGGAGAGGGCCGCATTACCCAAGTAGAATCTTTGCTTTGTGACGTTTATGTGACTTGGTGGGAGCATTCAGTCAGATATTTAAGATCTTCACAGCCCCTTACATGAGGTATTTGTAATTGAAAATATTTCATGAGAGATCGTTGTCCTTCATCAAGGTGCAGTATTGTATCTATTAGTGGAATTGCGCCATTCTTGTAAAAAATGAATGGAGTATTGCCATTGAATGGGAATATTTTGTCAAAAAGACACAGTCCTATACTTCATTCACTCCCTTCCAGAGGGGCATAATGATAAGGCCATCGGTCCGATGTACAGAAGAGTCATACCTGTACATGTGATCTCAATCAGTATCGTAAATGTGAAGAGTAGGGTATTCTACCCCTAATTGCATGTTCCCAACATCATTTCGGTCAAATTCTGTACTCTTAAATCTGCTTGTGTGATAATATCACTCAGTGGCCTACATGATAATTGGAAGAAGACCTAACCTCCCCTCTTGGTAAATATGACTCCATGCAAAGGGCAATACTCCTGGTTATTTCATTACTAAATTTTTCATATATTTGTGCCATTTCAGGGACTACGTAGGTGATCTGCTAGAGAGTGGATGTAAAACGGTAGTTTTTGCTCATCATCAGATTGTCTTGGATGCTATTTGTGAATGTGTCAAAAGCAAGGTAGGTTGGTTTATTGATTTATTGATTGATTGATTAAAGAGATTGATGAAATTTAAAAGCAAGATTAAATTCAAAACAACCTATTTATTACCAATTCGTTTATGTAATTTCAATGTGCAATATTTTATTGCAAATTCCGCAGGTAATAACACAACAATTATACCAAGTGTAATTCAACTGTGAATGTTCTGGCATAGTTTTGTATACATTTAGTGTTCCAATTATTTTCCAGAAACAAGGCTATATTCGCATTGATGGATCAACAAGTGCAGCTAATCGCAAACAATATGTGGATCAATTCCAGGCAGAGGACTCGTGTCGTGTGGCTGTCTTGTCAATCACTGCAGCCAATTCTGGCTTTACTATGACAGCATCGTCTTTAGTTGTTTTTGCTGAGCTCTTCTGGAATCCTGGGGTAAGCAAATATGAAGAGAAAATCTTTTGTTTTTAATTACACCTCTGGCTTGAAAAATATAAGGAATATGGCATATTTGTGGATGACTGTGTCATCATGCATTTAGAAAATAAAAGATAAGATGTATTGTTTTGCCTGGCAGGTATCATCTTATAATGGATGGGTGTACATTATTTTGAGTAATAAGGGGGTGCCCATTACGAAAAAATAATGTACACCCATCCAATATGAGACCATAGATGACAGGCAAAACAATATTTTTTTAATTTTCTAAATGCATGATGACACAGTTCATCCATGATATGCCATATTCCTTATATTTTTCAAGCCAGAGGTGTAAAAACACAATAAATAAAATGAAAAACAATAAATATTATCTTTTATTCTCATTTTACACATTCTTAGTCACAAATTTGAGGCATTTTAAGATCAAGAATGAAGTCAAGTTTTTGCCAAAAATACAAAAGACATCTTTATTGGAAAAACTAGATTCAAACATTAAAAATTCCAGTTCAAATAGTGAACTGTGCGTCAGCTGTAAGCGTATATCTACACTGGGTCATGTATTGTCTCATGATGGATGATCAAATTTCTGTTAACGGTAGTAAAATTGCACTCAGTGAATAAGAATGTTTGTTATTGTTTGGTGTCTTTTGTTGTGAAAAGGGTTACCATTTGTATTCAACTTCCATACTGTGATGGATTTGACAAAACTCTGCCATACATGTAGATTCAACAGGAAAGTCTTATTGTTTGATGAGGTCACATTTGTAGGATGAGCTGAAAATGTCAAATTAGCCTCAATTGAAAAGTTATTGGAACCAAACTTGATTTTGTGTTATAGTACATACATGAACCTTCATTTGTTGATGAATGTATGGTCACGTACCATGGTTGCAGCTAGGTTATATATGGTCAATTTGTAAGATAGGCTGAAAATATCAAATTGGCCTCAGTTGAAAAGTTAAAGTCTGATATGTTTTTTCAAACGGTTCATTATATTATACAAATATACTGACTTGAAGATCTCTGGTTAAAACTATGGACCTCGGGAGGATTTCCCGATTGATTAGCGATGGTCGCTAACCCTGTTTTGATAGCTAACTCCAAAAATGATCGCTAAATAGCGAGTATATTGAACAATTTAGCGATCATTTTTTGAGTTAGCGATCATAACGGGGGTTAGCGATCATCATTAAATGTTAGTGAAATCGGCCCCTGAAGTGACCAAAATAGTTACATAATAGTCTCTGAAGGAATGTAGTTTTATTCCAGTGATGTGAAAAAGATCATTATATATTTTTTTATACACTGTATGTATTAGTTTAAGATCTTTTATAATGGCCTAATGAAGTAATTTAATCACTGACAAAATGCTTACCATGAATGTAAGTGATACGTTAGTGTGCGTAATAGCTCATGCATTGTAGTTCGATGCGCTGTAATTCTGTGCGTAAAAGTTGCTTTCCATTTTTAGTAAATGACACAGCTATAAATAGTTTGTCATTACCCATGACTATTCTGTCAAAACCAGTAAATAGTCTTTTCAAAACTATATAACGGCTTTTCTCAAGATAGTTGAAACTATTTGAAGTAATGTTATTTGATTTAGACCAATCAACATGCTTAAAGTTCATAAATGCAGTATATTATAATGAATATTTGTGCAATATGCAAAATTTTTATTCCCCAGATCATGATCCAGGCTGAGGACCGTGTCCATCGCATTGGTCAAAAGGATTGCGTCAACATACGTTACTTGATAGCTAAGAGTACGGCGGACGACTACATATGGTAGGTACTTATTAGGAAGGAAAAGTCTTATTAATGTCCAACATAAGTTCTTACCTGATGTGCCTCTTACAAGTGAAATTATATAAAAATGCATTTAGCAGATACGTGACCATCTACAAACCTCCAATGAAGTTAAAATTGTCCATTTTGTGCCACAGTGCAAAATACATATAATTTTTATATTCTGTCAAAATTGAGATATGATTCTGACAAAATTGAGGTTTGACATGTTCATAGAATTCTTTTTGAATTCAAGAAATCTCAATTTCTCGTAACATTACTTAAGTATCATTTTTGAAACTGCAATAAATCAGAATAGCAGATATATGACTGTCTACAAATCTCCAATATCGTCAAAATTGTTCACTTTGAGCCACAGGGTAGAATATAGTGTAAAAGTTGTATTCTGAAAAAACTGAGTTTTGAATTTGATGAATTGAGTTTGTAATGTTCATGTATTTCTTAGAGTCCATGCAAAATATCATCTTTTGCTTCAACTTTAAAAAATAACATTTTGTAGATTATTTAAGTTTAAATGTTTATAGGCCTAAAATTCTTCTTTAATGCAAGAAATCTGATCTTAGTTTGTCATAACTCCACTTTTGGTTATAGTGTTTGAAACTGCAATAAATCAGAAGTGACCAGGGGTCGAATTTACTGGAGGTTTGTAGTGAATGGTCACATGTTTTCCTGACTTTATTGTGCCTGAAATCTCAACATCTTGTTTTATTTGCATAGCATTTGAGTTTAAGTATTTTAGAAATTAATATGAACTTTCTATACTGCAAACGTCTAGTAAAGTTGTCCATTTCCACTATGTCTAGAAATTCTCATTTCAAACTTTTTATTTGGAAATGAAAGCTGATATTTTGCAAGGAGTAAGAAAAAGGGAAAGACACCTTAAAATCTGTTAAAATATTATCAAGTTAAAAAAAAACCATGACCCTTGTATGTATTTTGCCCTATCTCTTAGGAGGAAGTGCAAACTTCACTGGAGGTTTGTGAATGGTCACAAAGGATCTTTTAACCTCAGTCTCATCTATAAGAATTTTACTCATGAACATTTCTGATGAAATACCGTACCACTTATTAAAAAAATTAAAATCCTGAATGTTTATGATTTTTTTAAAAACTGGAACTTGGAATCTATACAATCACAAACAAAACAACTTCCAGGAACCTTTGCGAATTATTTCCATACACATAGCCAAATTCATCAAACAAGACATTAACAGAATTATTTATGATGCTAAAAGTGGTAGCTATTCTATTGAATTCCTTGAATATGAAATTGAAAGAGGGATACCCTGGTCACATAAGCTTGCGGCGAGGTTGCGATGTGTTTACGGTGTCATACCAGGTAGATTTCAGCAGACACCGACTGGTGTCCGTAGAGCCGTTAAGAAACCGGAGCATGCTGCAAGAATTTAATTCTGAGTTTAAAACCTTGCGGCGTGTATACAATGTCTTCAGTTATGGTCTAATAACCACCGGATTCCGACCGGTGACCGACCGGGCATCGCAAGAGCTCGCAAACATTCACCGGTGTCATACCAATGTCATACCGCCGTTGTGGCTTTGCAGACGCTGGTCGGTGACCGGTGGTTATGTGACCATGCAGGGTGTCAAAAACTGTAAAACATTTTAGATTGGCAATGAAACCTGCATTGCTTAATCTTTAGTACTGAGCTTTGTTTGATCTCTGGCTTTATTTTGTTAAGGTAATAGTAATTTTGGCACTGTGCTTGTATTTGGATGTGCAACGTCAGCCTTTATTATTGCTTAAGAGGGATAATTTAAGACCTGAAAGGGTAATTCCCACTCCTATGCTTTGTTATCTCCTTAGTTAAAGTTTGTACTTGTTTTTGTTTCATTGTAAGATGATATTATATGTTTGTATTTATATGATATTGAAATAAATTGATTTCATTTCCACACCCAGGCCATTGATAAAGAAGAAACTGACAGTGTTGGAGGAAGCAGGACTGTCTAAGGATGATTTCAACAAGGCAGACACCACAACTTTCCAGGTAATCCAAATGCTACTTTGACATGCGTTTAATCCTCCTATTACTTGGATAATATTGCTAGATTATAGAGTGAACCATTTTTTTAAACTAGAGATGTCTCTTTGAACATTTCAAGATTTATTGAAAATGTAATTATAATCAAAGTCATCATTTACAACAGCAAACATATGCATATAGCCTTACATCTTAAATTTCAAGGTCAGTCATTTTAAATGAAAGATACCAAATTAATAGTAAAATTTTGTTTTTTGGACCTGTATGCTTGCTGATCATAGTTTAGCAATAGGCTGTTTAAGAAATCTTTGGTTCCACATCGCTAATTAAATGCCTTTCCTTTACTTTTATTAAAGAAAGATCATTTTTAGGCCATTTTTTTCACTCATATTTAGACTTCTTGGGTGGATAAACAGTTAAAGTTCAACTAATGTTCTGTACATTATCAAAATTTCAGCATTCCAATACCTGAGTACTTTTCTTTTTTCAAATGCTGAATGTAATGATGTCATACCATCCTCTTTAACTTCAATCTAACTCGGCAAAAAACAAAAAATATGTGTGAAAATAATTGTCGACAAATCACCCTGGCTTTGTAATTTTTTACTATATTTTATCAAATAGGAAATCAGACACCCATTTTGTTCAAAAGCCATTATTGTAGCCCAATGACAATGTAATTTTTTTTTTCAGTTAAGACAATCGATACGGTATTGCTTAATTTGGATCCACAGACTTCAAACTGAGATTTTTGAATAATTGACATATTTAGTAAGGGAACTGTATTTCATTTGCAAGTTTAAAAAGAGTGACTCTAATCTGTGTTCCTGTTAATTTTGCTGTAGGATCCGAGGCAGAGGACGATACTGTCCTTTTTTGAGCAGTCATTCTTTGAGGAGGATGAGGACAGTGCTGCAGCTGAGTTAGCTGCCCTGGAAGCAGCAGAGGCTGATGGGATAGTATCACAACTAGAGGATGATGGGATAGCTTCACAACCTGTAGAGAATGAGCCAACTAAGGATTCAAAAGAACTGTGTCCACCCAAGAAGAAAATGAAGACATTGACTGAGATGGACAGACATGATATGTGGAAGAAGCAACAATCAGGTAATAAAAGTAATTCAGAATCAGCTTCCAATAGCGGCACACAAATCAAACGATTAGCAAAGTCAACGCAACGCAAGTTTGATCAGTGGAAAAAAGTGGAGACAGAATCGCATGAACTTGAGGATGATATTTTGGATGAACTTGCTGAGGATTGTTTTGATCTGGATTCAGCTGTATTGGAGAGTGATGAGGATAGTCCTAGCTTGTTGAATCCAGGTAAGAGGCAGAAAGCTCAGAAACTCGGGTTTGTGCCGCCTTATAAAAAGTCAAGGAATAAATGAAATGTGAAACTTTAGATAACAGATATTGTATTTTACTATCACCATGTGCGAGAAGAGTTATGTAATGGACTTTTCCAGAAATTAATTAAACTCAATCTGAAGATAAGCTTGAAAATTTTGTTGAACTTTTTGAAATTCCATAACTTTAAGATTTACATACCATATCTGTAGTGTCTTGTCATTTTCTATTCATGATAAAAATGTCCCAAGCTGATGTTAACTGGTTTAGCTTATAAAGTTTTACAGAATTTGGCCTGAATATTTGGCATTCTGTACCAAAAAGTCATTTTTATAGGAAAAAAAAAATTAACCGTATCAAAAATGGGTAAACATAATTTGAGTCACATTCTGCCTTAATATTATACCATTACTTAATTTCTGAAGCTCCAAATTATGTTCACTTTATTAGAAGACAATTGGATGTAATCCCTGATTGTCAGTTTAGATTGTGGTCGATTGAAATTAGGAATCAGGGCAACCAGTACATGTGAAAGATTACAGCCGAAACATGTTCCGTTTTGGAGGTTATGTGTCTATTTTGGCAACCATAAATAAATTTAATTGAAGGATAGACAGCTTTGAAATATGAAATTACTCATTTAAATCAAAATGATTTGACTAAAATTTGAAACTAAAGTCTCTGTCATATCCAACTGAAATCTAAATTATGAAAAATTTAACCATGCTCCTTTAACACTGAATTTGATGAATATGTATTAGAAATAGACACATCAGTTATGGTCCGAGAATACTAGAGCATATATTGTTTCACCTGTGTGTAGTAATGTGTACATCTTTTTGACAATCTTCTATATATTCTGCAGAATCTGTTAATGCACATAATTGAATCAATATATCGTCATGTTAATAAAACAATGGCGTAAGTGACAAGGCTGCCGTATGTGACATTTATATCCTACATTTCTATGAAACAATAGAAGTGGGCTTACTTCAATTGGGGCAAATCCCGGTATATACAAAAGATGTTCAATTGAGTGTGCAATATCAACCATCCTCAAAAAGCTAATTAGGGAGTGCTGTGCTTTACATCATTTTGATTGAAATCAATATCAATTGTTAATGATGTGTTATGATTGGCGAGTGCAATTATGTTAGACAAAGGGCGCGCATAGAAGAATGAGTATACACAGAAATGTCATATGGCAGCCATGTCACTTACGCCATTATTTTATTAGCGTGACGATATATATTTTGCATTTGACATGGACTGTTAACATTCATATAATTGACAGTCTAAAATATGTTCATGTGATCAGAAAGTTGTAAGAAATTAACATACAGTTTTCACTTTTATTTAACTTTTTCAAATTGACATTAACAATACCTTTAAAAATATAACAGGACCTTCCCATCATACTTTAACTTCCAATGGGATTTTTTGTGCAGGGTTGTAAGGCAAAAACAAAAAACAAGTTTGTTTCCCGTGCGCCGCGCGCATTTCGTTTTGGCGTCATTATTTACGCATTTCATTTTTTTATTTGATATTTTAGAAAACGAAAATAAAAATAGCCAATTTGATAAAAAGAACGGGGAATATTCCAAAATGTTTACTAAAGAATTGTTTTCTTTTCAACAAAAACTTGAAACCGGACAGGTTCCTTACTGAAAAAATCATCACCCATGCGTATTTTCAATCAAAATTTACCTTAGCTCCTCTTGAACAATAGAAAAAAAAGAAAACAAAATAAAATAAAAAAATGCATTTCGCATTTAGGTTTTTTGACCACCGACAGGAAACAAACTTGTTTTTTTGTTTTTGCCTAATGGGACGAATTAGTGGTGACACATGCACAGTTTGGCAGACGTCATCACTATTTTGCGTTTCAGTACTGATACCTTTGATTGCAACCCATACAAAAAAAAACTGTCGGAAGCCAGGTATGATGGGAAGGTCCCGGTATCTTGTTTTATGTATTAATATCAAGAAGCATTTCCTACCAATATACCCCAATTTTGCTATCTAGACCCCATCATCTATAGATCAGATCTAATGTGTTTAATATTCCTGAAACTTGGGGTGAAACTCATTGACCTGTAGTAACAGCAGAATCTTCATAAGTCTTCCTTTTTAGAGAAAATGGGAAGTTGAGTACCAGGAATATTGGGTTTAAGAGGTTCTAACATTGATGGTACATACTAGTGGAAACATGCAAAATGCAGGAGCAATGCTGTCTTGTGATTTTCAGATTTGTTTTCATTTAGCTGGCATATACATTTAGTTATTATATCATTGTTAGACCCTTTTTTTTTCTCCCTCTATGGGACCTATTTCAAAATTGTAGTCATGTCAAATAGAATTTGATGCGATTTTTGCCTCTCATTTTTGACGGGAAAGTATTGGGTAATACTATAAAGTGTTAAAAATGAGGCACCCCTGTCACTCATGACTTCTAATTTTTTGGGCTTATTGGGTTTGTTTTTGGTAGATATGAATACCCTCCAAACGATTTGGCTCAAAGATAATTACTTTTTCTGTTATGGCCCTTTATTGAATTAAATTCGGGATCCCGAATTTAATTCCACATATCAGGCATCATCATATTCCACACATCCCCAGTGAAACCACTTGTGACACTTGTCGCATCCAACGCTGTAGTCACCAATGCCTGTTATTAAAGAGGTTTCTTTACATTCCTCATCACAAACGGGGCAAATGTACAAGGGTTTGAGTTTCTCATGTTTCTTGGGTTTGGATTTTGTTTGCATTGTTGATGATCTTTCAGATGAACTTATTTGTGTTTCCACTATTGTATGTGTCTTTTTATTTCCTTGTACATGTACATTCTTATTCAATTTAGGTTTGACAAGCTCGCTAGCCAAATAATTGTTTAAAAAGAGTATGGCAGCATCATTAATGTCCATCCAATGTTCTGCATGGAATTCTATGCGTTCATATAACGCTTCAGATGATTTTCCTGTGTACACATAAAAATCGCACCAGTTTATGTCGGGTGTTACACCTAACTGGAGCTGAATTTGAGAGTAATAGTTCGAGCTCCTCTTTAGCTCAATTTTGTCTGGATATTCTCCGTTGTAGCAAAGGTACGACAGATTTGCTGGGGTTGGTGCCTGTCCGATGACGCTGAATGGGCACTTGATTTCAAGGAGCCCATCTCCATGGCAAGTGCAGCTCACAAAGCCTTCCGGGCTTGCTGCCAATACTGGCACATGTTTAGATACTACCAATCCTGCTTCTCTAACTTTAAAATCTAAGCACTTTCGTCGCATGAACTTAATATAAGATTCTTTAGCATTGGGCTCTTGCATTCTCCCATATTTCAGAGCTGGGAGGTTTGTGTCCAAAGGCTTATATCCCATAATATCAATTATCAAATTGCTACAATCAGTGTGTGGGTCCTTTTCAACAGTCCTCATTCTTGTGAGGACTCTGTGCACTTTAGAGCCTGTAATGCGTGCTTTTCTTTGGGCATGCCACAATGGTACCTCATATTGAGAGTTCTTCAATTGCATCTATTTCAACTGAAGTTAGTTTGTTCTCAATTAAGTAAATTAAAAACTTTGTCTGAGTCACATTTTGCTGCAATTTCAGGCAGGCTTGGAAGTACCATTCAGGCATGAGAATCTTCAGATAATTATCTGATTTCAGATATTTTGTCATCCAAAAGCATCCAGATTCAGATAATTTGGAGCTCGATTTAACCACTGCTAGAGGTTTTTTGCTTAAATTTTACCAAATTCAGATATTTTAATGAAAAATCATTCTCATGCCTGACCATTGCTTTGGTAGGACACTCAACTACTTGCCCAACATTAACTTCATCAGATGGGTCGTAATTAACTTCAATCTCGTCCCCTAAATTCCCAAGGGGTGCAAGGGATGACGTCTTAATAGTATCAAACAATGCATTTGTTAATCCGTCAATGGATGGCTTCCTAGCAGCGGCTCGTGACGGCTGGAAAAGCTTTCTCACCTTCTGGTTGATGGACTTGGTCACGCCTGTTGATGTAAGAAAAGAAATAAAGGCATTTTTAGAAAATAATTTTAATTGTATAAAAGATGGTTCATGGTTAATGTTTTACAGATATCGCATACCTTGGGTACTATGCCTATTTAGTAAACATTTGTGAAAATATTTTTCATTGATTGTCATTTGGGAGTAAAAACCATGTGCAAATGTCAAATTAAAACAAATTGTTTTGGGATAATTTTTTTACCTGTTAAATATAATTATTTAAATTCATGTTAATTCCACACAGAGTACAGTTTGTACATGTATTACATTGTATGATTGTGAAAGTAAAGCAATCTTGTTTTAAAATTTAATTTTGGGAAATTCTATTTTCAATGACCAAATTAATTCATTGAGGTATCCACTTTATTTATTTTTTTCAAAATAAGGTGAAATTAAAGTAACAGTTTGTCTCAAAGCTCCCCTACTCTTGAAAAGCTAATGCGAAATGCATTATTTTTTGTAAAGGGTTTCTTTTTAGATTTTTTTTTTCGTGTGTGACAGAAGTCCTGAGTGCTATTCTATAAGAGTTCCATGATACATTTTTCATGTACCCACTCGTATTTTTACATGATGACTTTTCAGAACTCAAAAACAGATAAAAGTCGAGCGATTGTGCATTACATATTCGAATATGGTCCAATCGGAGCACAAGCAAGCAATTTGTTTGTTTTTTTACTTTTTACTTTGAATTTTTATTTTCATTCAAATATTTTTTATTTAAACAACTTACCCTGCATAACAGCCACAGTGGGCACTCTTGATAGTACCATCCCTCTTGTCAACAAACGCCCACACATCATGGGGAGGGTTGTTCACTCGCTCCGAGGGGTGCATTCCGCTCTTAAAACACAGTAAGGCGACTTGTCATTAATGGGGTGGTACTCCACTTGTTTGAGCCATTCCGCATCAAAGTAACTGTAGGCTTTACCCTCCTTGTACTCACTAAGCAATCTATAAGTTCCTTGCCCTTCTCCACACTTGTGCTTGCATCTTGTTTTGTTGGTATAGCCACAAATGAAGCTATCTCCATATAGGTAATTGGTGGCCAATTTTATAATCCAGAACATTCTTCTTGCCACCCATCTTGAAGATCTACCAATGGATCTGGTAAATACTTCCCATCTACATGCAACAACTGTCTATATTCCTCTGCCCTTTGTTTCTTCTCCTCTAGTTCACTCTGCACAGTTGGAGCACAGCGTTCATATGCAGCATAGGCAAGAGCAACTAGTTCTGTCTTTGTTTTATTGCTGTGAGAAATCCCTCTATCTGCAAGAAAATTCTTCAGTTCTTTTACTTTCCACCTAGAAAAATCATCAAAAGTCATGTCATCTTCAACACTGTCATCCATAATATTGAAGTATAAATGACAAAAATATATATAACTGAAAAAGTATCACAGAGAGAAATCGAATTAATGCTGAACAAAGCTGATGTACGAACTCACGGTCGCCGAATACGGTTTGTTTGTATATGTTGCTATGGACCGCGACCGCTTGTTTATCCCCCGTGACCTGTCCCACAATGCATTGCGCGTGGGAATTGTCGGATCGGCATATTAAAATCCATCATAAAAAGAACTACTTCCGGTTTGAAATTTGCCATGAACGCTATGTTTACGCCACAAAGGTAATGGTATGCAATGATTTACCCGACATGAAAATCACAATTTCTTACAAACTACAGCACATATAAACTTCATATCATGTAAGCTTACTTGTGACACAATATTTTACATAAAAAAAAATAAAAAATAGTACTATATTTACCTTTTACACCCACCCTGTGGATGACTTTTCACGCTCGACCCGGAGCTGTCATCGGAGTCGCTGGTACTTTCACTACTGCTACTTTCACTTGTATCAGTCTCATCTTCTGAGCTTTCTTCTGAACTGTCAGAATCATTTATGGAGCTTTCTTCACTATCATCAGTCGAAGAACTTTATAAGATTCAGAATCTAAACTATATTGATCTGAATTTGTCATTTTGGAAGCAAAATCTGGGATTTTCTGGATTTTTTTCACGCCGACCAACAACACAGTGATCAACGATCTTCTTCAACATGTGTTTTTTAAAACACATGTTGAAAAAGTGGGGAATTTTATTTTCAGTAGCTTAGGGGGATTGTAGTGACTTATTTCCTTTTTACTTCGGTCTCATGTTCCGAAAGGACCAATCAACAAATTACTTTTTGACCCAGGTCAAATGGTGAATTAATTTTATTACCACAGTTGCTGAAAATTGACAAATGTTGTCGTAAGAATTCTTTCAACTATTGTGTGTGCTTGTACAGTGTATTGTGTACGGTGCGCCATTGGTTTTACACAGTGACGCGTAACAGATGAGGGTTAAGGTTTGTGCCAACCCTAAATTTTTGGCAAGTAAGAAATACATATATAAAAGTATACTTTTCTAGAACTAGAGAATTGCTCTCGAACCCATGGTGCCAGATGATGTTACCTTACACAGCAAAACAGCCCTTCTTTTTTCCATGGTGCCAAACATAAGGCATTGTCAGGTATATCAGGAAAGCTAAGTTGCACAGAAAATGCTTGTCCTGATGTTGAAGTCAGCTGGACATCATCTCCTTTGAGGATGTTGCTGATATACCATCGAGAGAACTGAACTACCACCTGCACTTCTATAGTGAAAAGGATGGGATTGCTTCAAAAAGCCCTTCTTTTTTCCATGGTGCCAAACATAAGGCATTGTCAGGTATATCAGGAAAGCTAAGTTGCACAGAAGATGCTTGTCCTGATGTGGAAGTCAGCTGGACATCATCTCCTTTGAGGATGTTTCTGATATGAGAGAACTGAACTACCACCCGCACTTCTATAGTGAAAAGGATGGGATTGCTTCAAAAAGCCCTTCTTTTTTCCATGGTGCCAAACATAAGGCATTGTTAGGTATATCAGGAAAGCTAAGTTGCACAGAAGATGCTTGTCCTGGCAATAATTTATGAATTCTTTGTTTTCCTTTTTATGCTTCTGAAATTTAAGGCAGTTCTTGCATTCTTCCTTTCCAAGTTTTACAATATAACTTATGTTCATGCTTTTAAGCATGTTATAGTATGATGACTTTTACAATAGGGTGTACTCTCTATGAACAATTAACTCAAGAAAGCTCTAACAGTCTTTTCCAAGGCGAAAATCTGTGATATTTTATTTATTACGGAAATCTGTTTCAATGTAGATTATGTATGGGCAATGATCCTCGCTCAATAAATTTACTATTGACCCCCAACACCTTGCTGCCATGTTGCATTAGTGATTTTCTTTTCAATTTCTTTGCTATATGGCTTATTATCTGAGACTGATTTCCTGGTTCCTTCCTTTATTGAATCTACATCAAGCTGCTTTCGACATCACTCCTATGCCATTTTTTTACTAGAGCCAATGCTCGATGTAATATAGCTTTGCACAGCCCTTTAATGATGGCAGCATGTTTTTCCGGTTCTTTTGGGATGCGCTTTCTTATCTTCTTCCTTCATGTCCTTAGTTCAGAGCCCGAGTTCAGCAATGGTAATTTAGTTCTTGTCTTTGCAATTATTTCAAATGCAAGTATTCATAAAAGCCATGTAAACTTGATAAAACTATTGTGATCTTGATATCCAATATTGGAAAGAGGAAAAAACAGTATTGGCTTACTTACCACTTCTTGGTGCTATTCTAGCTTGTCTTCAGCCATCCATCAAATGACACGATTATATTTCCATTGAGCGTAACATCTTTTAATACTGTTACGTTTCAGTTTCATCCACAGCTTGTACTTTTTTCCTATCTGAATCACAGCCTTGACTATTACAGCGCTATCTAAACTCTTAGATCAGCAAGTCCCTTCAAAGCATACCACAAAGTTTTGCACTTCAGAGAGAACAGGCTTAATTGTAAATCTTACTGAGCTATCTCCCTTCTTGTATGAAATGAAGTCATGCACACAACATCTCCACAAAATTCTCTCCGTCATACACAGTCTTAGGTCCTCTCATTCCTTGTTCAATTTGGTGATGGAAGGAATCAGCGCTCATAAATGTATGAAATTTTTTGATTTACCGTTGGATTATATCTGCAGGACCTCGAACACAGTTTACACATGCCTGCTAACTAGTAAGATTTAATCTTATTTAGTAAGATTTTTGGGCTTATAACAGCAGAAATCTTACTAAGTAAGATTTCTGAATCTGTGAAATGCATAGCTTCTTGGTACTTTTGTGTGTAAAATCTACTTTTTAGTGAAATAATTCACTATTTTGGTTGCAAAGTCTACTTTTACACATTTACGGGTTGGCAGGTATCATGGTTCAACTGTCTATATTGTGATCTTTACTTTATCTCTGTGCTTTATTTGTCACCTGCGTTTGCATTTTTGCATATTTCAGTTATATCTGAAAGTGTCTCCTTCAAAGTGTCCAGCGTGCGTTGGGCAGATTTAGATGCCATTTGCCGCAAACCTAGTAAATGCGTTTTTAGGCGTTTCATCCGTTCGAATTGTGGTATCTTTATTTGAAACTTTGGAAGTGATTGAAACAACCTGGATCTGTGAAACCAGAAGGCGGTCTTTATTCATCGTTCTTACAGATGATTCACTTAGAAGTTTATCGCAAGTAATGTTACACATTTTCAAAACAATGTTGATAGCCTCACTGATGTTTGCAAATGAGACATGTTTTGAAAGGAGGTCCCAAACGCTAGCGATTGTTGGTTAAAGCTTAATGATACATGAAAATGCTAGAAAATTGAATGTTTTTTAACACTTCTCTTTGAATTTTTTTTTTTGGGGTGGGCATTTAATAGAGAATGGGCGATTAATAGAAACAATACGGTACTGCTACTGCCTGCGATGATCCCCATTCAAATTGAGGCTTACGCCTCGGCTTTGCTTGCTTGGTCTGCATGACCAACCTGTATATAACACTTAGGCTCTGTTAATGGAATTTGTCCTTTCTTCTTCGATCTGCTTCTTGCGACAAAGAGACGGAATCCACAAATGTGGTACAGATCTATGTAGATACCATGTAGATACATGCACAGGATTCAAATGTAAATCAATGTTCCGCTGAAAGCTTTCAGCAAAAAGCAAACCACCCATCTTTGTTGAGGTGTTAACTGTCTCTCTTAAAATTGTTTTGTCTCAAAACATCATTTGTACAGTCAATAGTTGAAAAGTTCTTCCGGTACAGACTATTCAGCTTCTCTCACTCTTCATACAGATGTTGAGAATCCGCTCTGGGTAGTATTAATGACACAATGATAGTGGATATTGTGTCACAATTCTTACATCTTCCACAACTTCAAATGTTTGGGACAATGCTTTCTCAGCTGAGACACCCAATGCAATTGAGTTAGTTCCTTACATATTTTCATGGCTGGGCACTGTGTTTGCATTATCACCCATTTTTGTATTTTT
>JXSR01S004628.1:23244-41945 GCA_000969725.1 Ophiothrix spiculata
ATCGCAGCAATAAGCCTACAAACCGTGATGACATTGAACAAATCACGCTCAGCTAGTGTCGTATTATCTTTCTCCAAATACACATAAATCCACACAGCTGACTATCCGCTATTGTATTTTTGACCTACACTCCCTGTCAAATATCAAACGGGTGCCACCCTGGTGATCTTCACTTCCGTAATTACCAACTTGAAGTTGCTAAAGAAGCTCATTTGTCAATTCAGGGTAATCATAGTCAGTTGATATATTTTAAGCCTAGGCATGTTTACTAGTGGTATAATGTAGTATGTTCTACGTATAAAGTCTAAGCACTAAGTGGAAGACAACCCAGGGTTGAATTGGACATGTAGCAACAATCTTAGATTGTTGCTGATACATGCGCAACATATAATCATTTAAGCATATTAAAATCGCTAAATACGTTATTGCCTACGGAGCCTGTTTATAACACTACTAAACATTGAGCAATTTCGAACTTGCAATGAGCTTGGATTATCGACATTGGTTACCATCTGTATCCCAAATGGTAAATGTTCTTATAGTTTCTTATTTCTTTCTCCAAATTCTGAATTAGTGTTAATTGCTTTTCTTTTTGAATTCCTTTGTATTGACCTTTTTTTTGGGCCTGTTTTAGTTCGTTATGCAGAGAACATTTATACTGAACTTTTCATGCAGTATTGAAGGATAGTTGTGGGTGACAAATCCGTCACAAGACCATACTATTGTTAGCCCTCGAAAAAAATAAGGCCGGGGAACTTTAAAAAAGGAAAACCTATAACTTAAAAAAAATCCCAACAATGCATTGTATCTTGGAATATTACATTTCGTTAATAGGTGAACATGACACTTCCGAGTTTAAAATGCATAGTCGGAAAAGCAGGGTTACTATACTTCTCAACCAGGATAGCAACTTAAGAAATTTATGAAATAAACACACTGAATAGATCCACGAACCTACAAAATTACCAAAGTCTCTCTTTACTGTTTACTAATGCTGATGCCGATCATTTGTTTTTGTGATTGTGATTTCAGGTACTGGTGAATACTATTTCGTGTCAAAATGCGAATAGAACTGAAAAACCTCTTCGGTGTTACAACATCACTCTTCTTCTCGTGTGGAGCTTTCACAGCCGTCTACAGTCTTTCTAGCACCATACATGCTGCAAATGGATTGGGTCTTGTATCCTTCAGCCTACTCTTCGTCGGCCACTCCGTGGTATGTCTCTTTGGACCTATTCTCGTTGCAAAGTGTGGCACTAAACATTCAATGGTATTAGGTATACTTTGTTGGATTATCTATATTGGGTGTAATTTGTATCCCAAATGGTACATCTTGTTACCCGTTTCAATCTGTGTTGGACTCGGATCGACACCACTATGGATAGCAGCAGCAACACACTTGACTTCGTCTGGGATCCAGATGGCAAAAACGACAACCAATTTTACAACTGAAGCGATTGTCAGTCGATTCATAGGTGTATATACTTTCGCACAATTATTTTCAACAATACCCGGCAATGTCGTTTCATCACTTGTACTATTTCAGGGAACTACTGACGTTGATTCCAACAGAACTAGAAGTTGCGGAGTATATGATTGCCACAGTTCAGCTGATGTAGAGGAACTGAAATTAAATGATTCAAAGACAGACCCCACTGAACCTCACATTGACCCCAGAGTAGAAACTATTATGTTCTGCTCATTATTGGCATGTTGCGTTGTCGGATTATTAATTTCAATTTTTAGCACAGATCCATTACGTAGTTTCTGTGCTGATTTACCCGAAGCAGCTAGTATGAAAAGAACTTTTACGAAGACAATTGGCATCATGGTGTCCCCGACATTCTTGCTGGTATTACCGTTTATTGCTCTGATTGGATTTAAACTCGGGATGTTGTATGGTGTGTTTACAAAGGTAAGCTATCATATATTATGCAGAAATATGTGTAGATTCCAAGGGAGTGCCTGTAGTGGGGTCAGGAGTCTGTGTGTCACGAGGAGTATAGCAGCGTATAGTATTTGCTCAATTAATTTTAAGTTTCTTCAACCATTACTTGCTCCCAAGTAAAGGATCACGACCAGTTGAAATCTCAACATATCTATTGACCTGCAGTTTCTAAATAACCGAGGTCACGCCAATTAATGACACAGCACATGTGCTTCATGCCAGAAAAAAATGACCATCAATATGTTGTATAGAGGACGTAAATCGCTTGGATTAGAAAAAACCCCTATTGTTTTCAACCTTTTTAGCTGGTTATTACTGTTATCTACAGACTATTAAAGACATGATGGACTGTTCAAATCCCGAATTAAAATACCAGAAAAAGCAAAATATAGGGGATTGTCTTACAATTTTTACGTTTTTTGTCAAACGCCCCTAAAAATCAACATTTTCAGCTTATTTGATCATATAAATTTAACGGTTTTTCAGTCGTTAATTTCCTTCATACTAGTTTCAACATGATTATTTGACTAAGTTTATAAAGGATTGACTGAAAGTTTTCCTAATCATGTAAAAATGAATTTATCATTCTTTGTCTATGTGGTTGCATTGTACATTTTTAGTACGGTATAATTACATCATAAAAGGGGCACGGCAGAGGTGTAGCCAATTACAGGGCGAACAGCTGTCATTCATTCATTATAATTAGATCAATGTCGATGGGATAATTGAAACTGTCCGGGGTTGTTTTATCGCTATTTGAACAATGTATTTCAAATGGTCGTGGGATATGGTTCAAAATTGACTATCTGTTCATCCATGTTTTAACCAAGATGTTCATTCCTAATATAATTTTCTATTTATCTTAGTCCTTCGTGAGCTGCACTCTTGGTGTTCAGACCATCGGTCTAGTTATGGCTGTGAGTGGATGCGGTGGTGCTCTACTCTCGTTGTCTGGTGGTGCTCTTGCTAAGTATACAGGATGGATTCCAATTGCAACTGTTGGTTTCATTGGTCATGGTGTAACACTGAGCTTCATGTTGAGATGGGAACCTGTCCTTGCCTATGACAATCAGTGGCATCTTTACTTGATGGCATTCATGTTGTGTGGTGGTGCTACATTACGTGTTACGCATGTTACCGGTTAGTATTTATGTTTGCACGGAGTTTTTCTATATAGATCTTCAGTTAGGTACAGGGGCAGAGGGGACAGCAGGTGTTCTGGTTACACCGGGTTGTAACAAGGGGCTAAAACATAATAGAAGAGCTTAGAAGGGCTAATTGTACCCCATAGTCCCCATTTGTTACCAAGTGGAGTTTGGAGTTGCCTATGGCCAGTATGGTGTTTTATAGTCCTTTGTCATGTTTGTAGATATCCTGGTTTGTGCTTTGTGCATGAGCTTGGAGTTAACTTTGACGTGGATCCCGTGTGCCTCCTGGATAAAATCCGGGGAATAGTAAACAACAACAAAAATGGTCGATCACCAAATTGAATATCCTTCTAATTTAACTCTTGAGCAAAATGTCGTTTATCGAGGGAAAATCTTTCATCAATTTACGAACTCAACCCTATAACGGTGTGCACATGTGTGTCAGTTGAACAACCAAGATAAAAACAGGACACACACCGTTTAAATCCCTTAAACTAGCTTTGCCTGATATTGTTGCTTACACCCTGGTCACATAAGCCGCAAGAAGCCGCAACGCCGGTATGACATCGGTATGACACCGCAGAATGCTTGCGATGCCCGGTCGGACGCCGGTGGTTATGAGACCATAACTAAAGACATCGTATACAAGCCGTAGGGTTTTAACTCAGAATTAAATTCTTGCGGCATGCTTACGGCGTCTCTACGGTTCACAGACACCGCCCGGACACCGGTCGGACTCCGGTCGGACACCGGTCAATGTCCGATCGGTGTCTGCTAGTATGACGCCGTAAACACATCGTAACCTCGCCGCAAGGTTATGTGACCAGGGTATCCGGCAATGGAATGAATTAGTCACAGGAATTGACTGCGAGGGAACTAAACAAATCCTAGAACAAACTAGACAAGTCTATACCTCTAACTTCTCTAAGTTTGTCCAATTCTTCTATCTTCCCGTACATGTACCAGAACACACGCTTCGGTATTAAGGTACCTTTTTTATTTTTAGATACAAATCACAATGAAAAATTTAAAGAATCACAAAAAATCACAGTAAAAACTTAAACAATAATGCATAATAAAACTACAATATTACCCGCAAGAGTATAAAGTTCAGTGAGTTAATGGAGCCTGACCCTGTACAAATGAATATGAGATTACAAACGAGGGACTTACATTTCAAATCTCAGTTTCTTTAAATGAATAGATAAAATTTATCATGCCTTTTGGCAACATACGGTAGTATTCTATTCCTCTATTATCTTTTAAAAAGTTAACAAAATGGGTTAAGTTAGGGAACTTAATTTTGGAATTTACATCTAATTTATTAACACAATACTTCAAACACAAAAAACATATAGGTGCTAAATTTATGTGTAGCCAAATGATGTAACAGTATAATCGTTATCTTCTTAGCTCCTCATCATACTAATCAAGCTAATCCAAAGGATTGTTTGGTAATTTCACATTTTCAAAAGAAATGAACGGTTATTTTCAGGACTTTCATTACAAAAACAACAACTTGTGGAACCTATACTCTCTAAATGTAAAAAGAGTGAAAAAACGAGTGAATGCCAATTCACTCGAAAAAGAGTGAAAACCACTCAAAAACAGCTGAATGCGCAAGTCAATCCACTCGGAAAAGAGAGAAATGACTGAACTTTCACTCCAAAAAGAGTGAAAATAGAGTGAGAGTGAACACCACTCGAAAATGTATTGTCCTCCGTTTAACTCTTTAAAGAGTGGTAATTCACTCGCTGAGAGTGAACGTCACTCCTTTTCGAGTGAATATTTAGTAGAACGAGTAAAATTGTGGAATATTCACTCGAAAAGGAGTGATGTTCACTCTCAGCGAGTGAATGTCCACTCTTTAAAGAGTTAAACGAAGGTCAATACATTTTCGAGTGGTGTTCACTCTCACTCTATCTTTTTGGAGTGAAAGTTCAGTCATTTCTCTCTTTTTCGAGTGGATTGACTTGCGCATTCAGCTGTTTTTGAGCGGTTTTCACTCGTTTTCGAGTGAATTGGCATTCACTCGATTTTTCACTCTTTTTACATTTAGAGAGATACGCTTGATCTTAAAAGGATCAAAGAAAATCGTTGAATACAATTGCATTTTGAAACATTTTTAAAATAAAAGGTTCTTCGACGAAATTTATTGCAACGGAAGTTGACGTAAAGGCTCTGTCACACATCACCGTATAGAGCAAAACGTACGCCTAACGTACTTTATCCAACTATTGTTTTATGCATTGTTGTTCATCATGTGTTCGTAACAAGTACGTTTAATTTGATATTCATACGGTGGTGGTCCATTTAGCACACGTTCAATATGTGAAACTTAAGTACGTCATTCGTACGTTTTGCTCTATATACGGTGATGTCTGACACAGCCTTAAGATCATTTTTTTAGGAAAATAACTAAACTTTCCTAAATAGAAAACTTAATAAATCAAGAACTAACAGGTCTAGGGTTTAGATATCAGCTAAAAGACGTTTGCAAGTTTCCTCCAGTCATGTCGGTTTTGGCCGAGTTGGAGACAACCTTTGAGTACAACATTTTATTTGTATTCCCCAAGAACTTTCGGATTTAAGGTAGGTTTCCTTTGACAGAACATCATACCATATAGAGGCTCTTGTGGAATACCATGTTGTAATCTCTAACTTGGCACCAAATCTCTAAATCTAAATTATAACTATAATGTTCATTTCATGCGGATGAAACTATGAACAACAAATATAAACATTTTTTTATTTCATGCATTTTTACAATTCACAGCTTTACTTGGTATACTCTACCCATCAAACCAGGAGGCCGTGTATGGCGCTCATCTATTCTTCCATTTCTTGTTTTATGCACTACCAACAGCCTTGAGGATACCAAGCAGCATATGTACTGGCCATCTATTGCAACTGGAGGCCGGGATGCTAGGATTGGCTATGGTTGGTTACTACTTGCTAGAATATCTCTTAAGAAGAACCAACTTGATCAGAAACAATGAAAGTAACTCAAATGTGTTAAGCTTAAAAGACAAATACGAAATGGTATCAACATCAGAGCAAAAATCATAGAATGTGATGTAAGGAAGCTGTTACGTAGAATCTTTCATCATTCTTTCCCGATAAAGCGTAACTGAGTCGATGTTATACAAGTTTGTACGATGTAAACTGCACATATGCCAGGTTTAAGTGTTCTTAATAGAATTTTGAAAAAATATTCTTTCGAAGTTAACATGCACGGGTATGCCCAATAAATTATTGTGTTTGTGGTATACGTGAGTAGAGCTGATCTGGCCAGTGACTAGTCTATGAAATGTATATAATCTGCAGTTTAGGATTTTCAGTTACTGCAATTACGAACTCAAAGTATTAAGAGTACAATAATAGTAATCGAGGAAAAACTTCACTAATATATAAGTTTTATCGAACTTGTAGGTATAAATATGATCCATCATGATGTCCATGAATAAATGGACCGAATTAACACTTTTACTTGAAGTCAAAGTGACATAGTATACAAACCCTGTTTTCATTTCTAGAATTGCTCAGTGAGAAATTATTTCTTAGTTGCAATTATGGTTTGGATAGATTCGAGAAATAGAAACACATGCGACATCGAACAAAATTAAATTAGTGCAATGGAAGCATGACCAGAAAAAGCATCCTTATACAAATTATGAGATCTCATTTTGTCTTATGAGTAGAATCGTTGCTGGAAGCCTGAACTGAAGATGTGTAGTCCGTTTATGCACTACCAACAGCCTTGAGGATACCAAGCAGCATATGTTGCTGCTTGGTATCCAAATTTGCTACATGATATCAAAACATTGAGAAGGGCCACGGGCAGCGAGCTTCGAGGGCGTCAAGCTCGCTGCTCGCTTCGCTCGCTTCCCGTGGTCCTTCTATAGACGGACTAAAGATGTGTTATTGGAGTATCACATTTTTCGTGACCAAACTAGTAATATAAAAGAGATCAAGGTCATTGACAATCATTTATTAAATATGTATTTTTTTTGTCATTAGAAAAATTAAAAAACAAAAATTTCCATGATTTAAGAAATTTAATGTCAAAATTCAAGTATATAAAAATATCATTATTTACTTGATAATAGCCATGTAATATCCTTATTTGTTCTCTAAATGTTACATGTAGTTCCCTGCGATGATTTTAAAAGATCCTTTTCCTTATGTAGCCTTATTTGCCCCTAGATGCTTAAAAGTTCCCACGATAGCCTACTTTTTAAAAAATACCCTTGATTAGCCAATATCTCAATATTTTGATATCATGTAGCAAATTTGTTCCTGTGTAATTTCCCAAGATCGGATATGATAGTGTTGCAATTTCTCGCGATAATTTTACAAGATCCTTATTTGTCCCTAGATGTTTAAATTTCCACGATAAGATTATCTTTTATTCTCGGGGGGCACTCAAATTCAAAAGTGACGGCATGTGCGGACCTCAGGGCAAATCAAGTGCATTCAGTGTAGGATTAAGAACCACTGACATAAAACCTCAACTGGAGAGATCATCCTACCAGGGAGGTAATATATGGTGATTTACCCAAACTATCAGAAATAGTGAGAGGTCGTCGCCTAAACTTTGCTGCTCACTGTGCTAGACGGCTAGAGGAACCAGTGTCTGGACTAGTGTTCCGGACGCCCACCCAAGGGACACGTGCACAGGGAAGACCACTGACCTACCCAGTACTTCTTACACAGGATGCTGGCATTGATCAAAACGAACTTCTCAAACTCATGCTAAACAGACAGGAGTGGAGAAAATTCATCATGGCTTCCGACCGCGGTCGACATAGATAGATAGATAGACATAAAACGGAAACATTTTGAGGGATTAGTTTCACATTGTTGTGACAAGGAAAAAATGAATATAATTAAGGGCAACCATTGCAGATACGACTTTATTTCATTCACATGGCGATTTTTTCCTGTTTTTAATTTCCCAATATCAGATGATATAGTTAAAAAGATTCCCCTTTGTCAGACAATATAGATGGGTTTTGGTATATCCTTTTCTTTTTGTCCCTCAACTTAACAATGACCGGAAAAGGCTTTTCAGTTCTTCTCAGTAATCCCTTCGCCATATGGTCGTAATGTATAAATTAGTCATATCAAGAAGTGTCCATGATAACTTCTTGGTCATATAAAGTATACAATCACTGCTGCTTATTCGTAAAGTGTCTGTGGTTAAGAGGTCACACATTTTAAATATAGGCCTAAGCTACCAAATATGGTGCAGCAAGTATTTGTTGATCAATCAATTTAGTAATAGCAGGGTACCCGCTAGCTGACCTTAAAATACTCAAAAGACCAAATGCTATTCAAGGTCCAAGTTTGGTCCATCCAGATAAGCTCAAGAGTTCCAGAGTTATGGATGACCTTAAATTGACCTTTGATGACCTCAAGTCATCTGTTTGTTCAATTTCAAGATTTGACCTTAAAATTGAGTTTTGACCTTGAATGACCTTAACCGGTCCTCTTATAAAATTCTCAGAGAAACTTGGTACAGTATTGATGATCCTAGTTTGGTCTAGGTGGGTCAAGGGTTCTAGAGTTATGGCTATGACCTCGAAATGACCTGGGATGACCTAAGGTCAACTTCCTGGACAATATTAAGATTTGACCTCATAGGCTCATATTGACCTTTGACCTTAGATGACCTCTACCAGACCACCCTTATTACACTCAGGGGGACAATAGCTATTAATGGCAAAGTTTTGTCCAGGTTCATGTAGGGTCAAGAGTTCTGGAGTTATGGCCGTGACCTCAAAATGACCAGGGATGATCTTAAGTCAACTTTTTGGCAATTTCAAGATTTAACCTCAAATTGACCTTTGACCTTAGATGACCTCTACCGGACCTCCCCTAAAACAGTAAGGGGAAATTGCTATTCATAGACCCAGTTTGGTCCAGGTAGGATCAAGGGTTCTGGAGTTATGTCCGTGACCTCAAAATGACCTGGGATGACCTTATAGAAGATGACCTCCACCGAAAAACAGACATTTCTCAATAAAATTTGATTGCTTTGATATCACATCTTCTGCACAATTTCCGGCGTACAGTATATATTACGCAGCGATGCGGCGCGTGGTTAACCAAACGCGTTCAGTGTGCATTGAAATTTGCACACGCAAAACTGGTGCAAATAATTTTTTTGAATTTTTACTATGAAAAATCGTTTTGCGCCAGTCGTAAACAACTGCATCTGTGAGAAAAGCACATGTCTGAACGTGACAAGTGTAAAACTTTTAAATTAGGTCCTATTATATATTTTGCATGACAAACGCACCGAAATGCCCCAACAGGCATTATATCTTAGGTTTGTCCTTACACGATTTGCAAACATATTCCTCGGGCACATTGATTTCCCTTTTGACGAGAAGTTTTGTATTTTGTTCGTAGGAGGTATATCAAAAACAGTTTAAAAATGGTTTAGAGAGTTGATTTAAGAAACCTTTTCGGTGTTGCTACGTCACTCTTCTTCTCGTGTGGAGCTTTCACAGCCGTCTACAGCCTTTCTAGCACCATACATGCTGGCAAATTGATTGAGTCTTGTATCCTTCAGCCTACTCTTCGTTGGCCACTCAGTGGTATGTCTTTTCGGACCTATTTTTGTAGCAAAATGCTTCACTAAATATTCTATGGTATTGGGTATATTCTGTTGGATTACGTAGGTTGTAATTTGTATCCCAAATGGTACATCTTGTTACCCGGGCAATCTAGTATCTTCAGTTTTTCAAGGAGCTTCTTACACCACCACTGCTAACTTAAGTTCAGATGCCTGTGGTGTACAAGCTTGCGACTATCCGGATGTGATACCAAGCAGCATATGCCCTGGTCGTCTACTGCAAGCACAGATGGGGATGCTGGGATTGGCAATGGTTGGGTATTATTTTATCTTTATATAAAATATCTATATATATCTTTATCGAAGAACAACTCGACTTGAGATCAGTGACGTCGAAGAAAACGTAACAGAAACACGGCCTGGTGGCGTGAATCTTTCTTTGAGTGACATGTATCATGTATATCCAGTATCAGGAAAACACTGTCTCTGTGACAACAACATTGTTTTTGTCGTGTGGCTAGTTTTAGAAAAAAGAACACCCAATATTTTTTTTAAAAGCATTGTATTGAATAGTAAGTGGTAAGTGAGAAAATGAGTAAGAAAGCAGTGAAACATACCTTAAAGGAAAGCTCTAGATTTTCTCCTCCATACATGTGTATTCCTTGGTCGTGTCCGCCCATGTCAAGAAAATATACTTTGTTTATTGCAAAAATCCCTGGTGTCACTGGTGACCTGGTAGATGAATTAAATTATTCTATCTATAACTTAACAAAAATAAGAAATCTTTCTTAGACCATCGCATAAGAACGAGCGGACCAATCCTTTAGAATTTACTCACAAAATAATTACAACAATACAAAACTGAAAAACGTTTTTGGACCACACTCAAATACGGTAATATTATACAAACTAATGATTAATTCTGAGCCTGTTTGTTGTGTATGTGCTTTAATGTTTTTTCTTTCCTGCATTATTGTTACATGGTTGGTTATTAATTATAGCTATAGCTACTAGCTATTTGTTTGTAATTTCTTATATAAGGGTGTACTATTAACAAGCAATATAATAATTGGTCTCAGCCGCTCGTCCATATATTATTGTTCTTTTATCATATTATATATGGAAATTATAAATTCTTAGTCTCGTTCTGAGTTCCGATCCACCCTCAACGATGGAAATGTGCCAAATATAGGAATGATCTCATGATATAGCTCTATTTAACTTATTAACGTCCCTGGACCAATTGAATATTTTCACTCTGATTTTCAATGTTCGCCCAATTGCAATACATGTATACTGTACTTGTTCAGAACATGTTATAGCTAGTGCAAAGATGAGTGTAATCTTTATAATTTTCAAGTAAAATGATCCCATTAATGCCCAAAGAATTGATCTTTGTCTACTACAAATTGTGTGGTTGATGTTATCATTGGGTAATTTTGTGTATTAAAGTTTAAAAATTGTCCACATTACTGCTGAAAGGTGTATACGTTTTTAGCCAAAGTGAACTACCTTAACCAGGGAGTCTCCTACAACATGCATTCAAAAAGGCGATGGCCTTAAAATTATGAGGGGCGCCCCTGGTAAAAATCGAGTACAATTCTAGTACAACATTCCTGAGCTGCACATTTGGAACATCATTCTAGTACAGTTTTAGTACAAACATAGTACAAAAAATTTATACTAGAACTGTACTAAAACTGGAATTGTGTTCTAAATGTGCAGCCCTGGAATGCTGTACTAGAATTGTACTCAATTTTTCCAAGGGCGCTGTACTCTGCTCCAATATTGAGGTCTGTCGGCTCAAAATCGGTCGATTTTGATTTTTAAAGCCTTTTGTCGGTGTTTATCTAATGTTGTCGGTCCTTGCCCTTCCCCCATCCCTGTGACACCGCAAGGTAAGTAGAAAAGATTGATAAGTAATATACCAAATACCTGTAAGGCTGTGATGAGTATAGTCTATTTCTAAATTCTTTCTCAGGAAGCCCAGGTATAAGTTTGAAATCCAAGTTCCAATCAAACGCACCGCGAGCTATTCTATTTCCTGGCAATTGAGAAGTCACTGCAAATGTCATACTGTCAATAACATCAAGTACTGGCACTGCTACTGTTGAACTGAAAAATAATGTTAATGATTAATAATATGTGTACCAAGGACCTCAACCTCTACCTTGGTATTTTTATTATCATACAAGATATACAGATGACAATAACTAATAGAATCATAAAAATAATTGAAATCAAAAACCACCCACCCACCCCGTATGAAAGCCTTATTCCGTATGTACATGATGTAAGCGGCAGCAGGTCATAAATTTGGAACAGTGTTAACCGTTAACGGCCTAGGTTAACGGCTGCTTTAGAACCCGAAAAAACACCGGACAATGCCGGAACAAATGACAAACAAATCAAAATTAAACGTCACAGAAAACGATAACGATTTTTAAATTGTTTTTAAAATATGGAAAGGGTATCAAAAATAAATCAACAAACCTGTTTCGTGCCACAACAGTCAGCAACGGTGGTAACCAATTTATTCCGACCTCACAGTGTGCATCCAAAAACACCAATACGGGTGCAGTGGCAAGATTGGTTCCCGCCATACGAGATCCCATAACACCCAGACGACGATCATTGCGTATAATGTGGACAAGTTCTTTGTATTTTGGTGATGTTGATATGAATTTGTCGAGTTTTTTGTGGAGGTGAACTGAAAGGAAGGAAACATGGAGACACAAGGCAAATTTAACATGCGGTATTAGCTCCTAGTAATACTTACAAATTGAACATTTCTAGCTTTTCTTATGATTCTTGAAATATCTTCAAACAATATTTACACAATGGACAAACATAATATCCATTCCGTCGGCCCAACTTGACACAACTATTACTAGTTATACTGCACTGGTGTCCATGTGTACTACAATGTAACACGATCTGAACTTGTTCTAAACTTGAATACGTACAATGGCTGTTTTAATTTGTCGGTACAGATACTAGGCTCCTACTAGTACTTCGTCATGGTCTTCCGTGTATACGCCTGCATATTAACACCTTAACGTTCTGACCACATACCGAAGGACAGAGAACCCTCAAAAGGCATTTTCCAAACTTCATACGACGAGTGGAAACCTCCGACCTCTCGGGTAGCTCTAGCACTACAATCGAGCTCGCCTGTTTGGTTTACCATAAAAGAGAGGCACTGGCTCGCCTGTTTGGTTTACTGGCAAGAGAGGTAGGAAGTGCCCTCGCCCCGGTTCGGAAGGAACGACTTGGCTGTGGCGCGGCCACAACCTCGTTGCTTAGCATGCTTAGTCACTGGAATTTCTATATTGAGTCAGTGCTTTAATGGGTTAGTGAATTTACCGCAGGCGAGGGTCGTAGGTGCGACTCACCAAGCCCTGGTTCTTACCTTTATAACTGAAGTCATCTACAAGAATAATTTCTTTTAAAAGTTCAGGTGGTGTTCTATTAAAAACACTGGTGATTGTACGTATCAATGTCGACCATCCTTCGTTATAGAAGATAATTATAACAGATGCCTGGGGTAGCCAATCGGGATAATACCACTGCAGACATCTATGGATGTGACAAACACAAATTACAACAACATAATTTGTAGGACCAACTTAATGAAACATACACAATTCTAATATTCTTATAAGCTGCAATAGATGTATATGGAGAGAAAGAACATTTCGAATATTAATTTGGCATTAATACATTAAAGTCCTTTAGTGGTAAGTGGCCTGATATAGGGCAAATGTTCTTTAGAAAACTTGTTACATTACTAAAAAAGAATATACTTTCCAATCCGTGCATTATCCACGACTTTTAAAAAGCTTCCCCGGATGATTCTGTTGTGACGGACATCTCCCTCTGATATACCTCATTCCGTACAAAAACACGATAAATCAGCGCATCATTAATTCTGCTGATTGATTGTTTACATGAAAAAGTCAGTGCAGGGCGGCGTGTTCGTGCCAGTCATAGATTTAGCCATGCCGCCGATACCCGTCTCAAAATCGAGCCTGCCACATATACCCCCACTTAGAAACTACATAACAATATAACCAATGGACATAACAAATACAGTTCGGTTAAAACATCTTGCATACATGCATTTACTTACTGTTTCGGTCTCAAATCTGGAATGGTCCTATCAACAGATATCTTATCACTGATATATTGATTGAAGGAATAATCTCTAATGCTGAGCATAACTGTCCTATTCTCCCAATCTGCATAAGTTACAGGCGCGCCATTTTCACCAGGTCCATTGCCACGTGGTTCGGGTGGCGGTTCATAGTTGCCGGTTTCATGTCGGCCCAGTAAAATTGAGTTAAAGGAACCATCTTTATTCATTGCACTTCCAAGTAGGGACTTCTGCAACACTCTCAGTATTTCATGCTGCAATATTAATGTGTTCAGAAATTATCAGTAAATTTCTTTTGAAAAAATAAAAATACTTGAAACAAAAATGTGGATACTTTTGAAATGAAACTTTGCATGTGTTTTCAAGAACATGAATATTGTGAATCTGCAAAAAATCACTTTTAGCAAATAACGACATTCGCATGTATTTCACCTGTGACGCAAATTGAATTCTGCCGCCTCTTTATGGCTGTATAGAGCTGGAAAGGCACATGCTTTAAGTTTATTTTATTACCTTTAAAACAATAGTTAAAAGACGCGGAAACGGGCCAACGTGAAGGCAAACAAGCCACCACGGACCAATGCAGGGTAATAATAAAATACACTCAACAATAACATAAAATACGAATAAACAAACCAACAAGAAAACGGGCTCAAATAGAATCTGGTGACTATGAAAGTTGGATCAGATCAATATCGTTCCAGAATGGCGTTTTTCTACCATTCAAGTGCAACTTCTTTGATAAATTTGAATATGTTTTTTAAGCGAACAGTGTTTACTTTTGTAATCAAGCCACTAGTAACCCAATTTTAAAACAAACTATGGATGTTCTGGTACCATTTATATTCCAGAATAATAAATGGGCAATATCACGAATATAGGAGGGTCAGTTCCCCGGTCAGTTCCCCGGGATCAGTTTCAATTTTTATTGTTAACATTTTGAAAACGGCTTTTTTACCAACCGATTCACTTTTTCTGTTCTGTCCTCATCTCGGTTTGTTTCTTTCTCTGACACTACTGGTGTAGCTTCTTTGCGACCTTTTGTGTAAATGTGTATTAACATTAATGATAAACCTAATAAACTGGCGCATTAAACCAACTCCAAACCTGTTAATAATAATTTCTTTAAACAACCTACCTTATACCTCCTAAAACTAGATTCCAAGTTGATTCCAGCGTTGTAGCCAACATATGTCACAAAACAGCAGAATAAGCCTAATACTATCATTTTACGACGAAACAAGCGTCTTGTCAGATACATTATACGGTATTTCAGATAAAAAATATGTTTGTTCAAAGTATAGCCCTACTAGAGCGTACATGTATTAAGGAATGTCATAAGAAATGAAGCCTAGTAATGAAGTCTTCAAATGTCAAGATCTCAGTCTGGGAAGATCGCAGTTGCAGGATGGGAGTGGACATCTCGTAATCGTATTATAACCAAATGATAAAATACGAACGTATGAATTATTGATGCAAGATGGTAACACTACAACACAAGTTCACAACGATTCAAATGTTTGCAGGAGTAAAATTAACAGAAGCAATGATCTCGCCGTTCACTTTCTGTAATGTTTGTGTACATAACAGCACAATGTGCGAGAAATCGTTACCTGCAATGAATGGACTACAAAAGCAAATTAAAGTTATTACATAAGAATGTCAATAACATTCTCAGATATCGGGAGCTAGCATACGGAGTAGTGTGTGGCATCCATTTGATCTCCCGGACAGAAAAAGTCAGTCAGTGGCGTGCACAGGATTTTTTGACTGGGGGCACAAGCTACACCATGGGAGGGGTATATTTTAAATACGCACATAACACCCCCCCCCCCCTCTTTGGCATGTTTTGGGCACGCCACTAATGCATGGTAAACTCCCATAAATGATACTCCCGTTTTGTGTTTTTAGAGCAGAAAATAAGCTTATGAATACAAAGCTATAACCTACTGAAAATGCACTGTACATTTGGAAAATGTGGGATGATACCAAGATATCTGCGACGATAATTGACAATATACTTACTAATTCTGACAATAAGATACAGACATCGATTCTGGTGACAGATATTACGGACCATTTCCCTACTATATTATTAGAAAATAACAAAACGGTCAAAAATAAGAGAATAAATGCATCGTTTGAATATAAAAGAAAGTATACTAACGATAACATCTACATATTAAAAAAGAAACTTGCTCAAACTAATTGGAACGATTTACTTCATGGTGATGATGCTGAGATTGATTATGATAATTTTGTTGAAAAATTTAATTATGATGAATGTATACCAGTTAGAAAATGTAAAATTAATAGGCGAAAAACTCCACAATCTCCGTGGATTACTAAAGGTATTCTAAAGAGTATTCACACCAAAAATAAGTTATATAAAGAATACTTACAATATCATGATGAAAAACGAGGTGTTAAGTTTAAAACGTACCGCAATAAGCTAAATGATCTCATCAGAAAATGTAAACGTGAGTATTTCTACAAAAAATTCAAAGACACACGTGATGATATTAGAGAAACATGGAAAACAATCAATTCAGTTATTGGCAAAACAAAGAACTGTACTCAGCATAACCGTTTTAAAACTGATGATTCAAAAGTTCTCACTGACCCAAATCAAATCTCAAATGCTTTTAATGATTTCTTTGTTAATATTGGTCCAAAACTTGCACTCAAAATCCAACATACAGGAAAGAACTTTCATGACTATCTGAAACAACCTGCCCAAACATGTATGTACACTAATCCGGTTATTCCAAAAGAAATAGTAAAAATAATAAGTAAATTCAACCAGAATAAAAGCCCCGGACATGATAATATTGGAAATATGATTGTGAAAAAAGTAGCAACCGAGATATCTGTACCTTTGTCAATTATATTCAACTGTTCCTTAACAACAGGTATAGTACCCGAGAAACTGAAAATTGCTAAAGTAATACCAATATACAAAAAAGATGATTCTGAAATATTCTCAAATTACAGACCTGTATCTGTTCTTCCATGTTTCTCTAAAGTTCTTGAAAGATTGGTATTTAATAGATGTATGGACTACATTGACATGAATAATATTCTAAATGAAAAACAATTTGGCTTCAGATCAAAGCATTCCACGTACATGGCAATCACAGAACTTGTTGATAAAGAAACTCAAGCTGTAGAAAGAAATGATGGCATGCTTGGAATTTTTCTTGATCTGTCAAAAGCATTTGACACTATCGACCATGACATATTATTATACAAATTAGAATATTATGGCTTAAGAGGTGTAGTCTACCATCGGTCTAAAAGCTATCTTAGCAATCGAAAACAATTTGTTAAATACCAATCATGCGATTCAGATTACAAAGATATTAAATGTGGTGTACCTCAAGGTTCCATATTAGGTCTGTTACTTTTTATACTCTATGTACAGGGTGTCCCAATAAAAATGCATCACTTTTGTTTTTGATCATATCTCAGGAACCGATGATTTAAAATGAAAACTTATTTCATAATACCAATTTGTATAGTTTAGTCTTTAACCAGGCACATTTTGAGCAAAATCCGTCGAGCCGTTCTTGAGAAAACTAGATTTTTGTAAGAAGACTTTCTCCAGTAAAAATTTTTACTCCATTCCAACGGGGTTTACCACAGTATCTCATGTTTATTGTGTTAACAATGAACATCTTTGGTTACTATTGATCAATTTATTTTAAACTTGCAAATCAGACACTAACAGTTTTAAAAATATGGCATATACTAAAACATGATTTTGATATCTTTTTCAGCACTGAAAGTGGCACCGTAATTCAATGTGCGTATAGGTTTATCTGTTTTGCAGCGTTAAATAAAAAGAAGACGGGGAAAAAAACGAGTTCACGATTTATCAAGAAAACTTAACCAACGCAGAGGTTTCCTTTATGGATAGTCTATTTCAGAAATCGTTTTTTATTTTGTAAGTTTTTAGCTTCTTATTTATAAAAAAAAGAAAATCTTTATGACTGTGTTACAAATATAACATTGGAAACTTATTATTCAAATCAAAATAACAAAGCAGTAATTCACTTCCTCGTGAAAAGTGGAATGTCTGTTAGTCCATGATAGCTCTCGTTGTATAATTTTGGTGCAGTTAAATAAATTTCAAGCAATTTTGCCTTTCACATGCCAACAACTAGTTTCCAGGCACCTTTGTTCTTATCATCATGTTCCTGGTCCAATGCGACGTTCTAAATCCCGGACGATCATTAAAGGGAGTCGGGTGTGATCAGGCAAGCTATCAAGTTTTAATCATGTTTAATTTATTCTATTATTGTTGTTTTGTAGTTGCTTTCCTGAAAAGGTGTTTATCCATCAGTATGAATAAAATGAGTTTTCCATTTAGAGTAGACCCACTACTGTGGTAACATGGTCTTGTCAGATCGATGGTAGTTGCAAATATGAGTTACTGTCGTAAACCCCTTTGGAACGGGGTAAAAGTGAGTCTTCTTACAAAAATCTAGTTTTCTCAAGAACAGCTCGACGGATTTTGCTCAAAATTTGCCCAGTGAAAGACTAAACTATACTTATTGGTATTATGAAAAAAGTTTTCATTTTTATTTATCAGTGCCTGAGATATGATCAAAAACAAAAGTGATGCATTTTTATTGGGACACCCTGTAAACGATATTACAAATACAACTTCACTATGTGACATTATTCTGTTCGCTGATGACACAACTTTATTGTACTCTCATCCTGACTTTTTTTTCGAAAATGGAATGTATCAACAAAGAGCTCCTTGAAATAAGTAACTGGTTCAAAGCAAACAAATTATCGGTAAATGCAAGCAAAACTAATTATATGGTTATGGGAACATCACATACTACTAATAAATAC
>JXSR01S004629.1:14455-43432 GCA_000969725.1 Ophiothrix spiculata
TCTCCTGTAGTGATTTGGGACATCCTAAACATTTTGAGGGTTGAATATCGAAAAAAGCAAAAATATGACATTGTTTTTTTTTTGTAGTTTTCGGTAAGTTTTGCATATTTTTTGAGGAAAAAAAATAGTTTGGGTCGGGCTGAAAAATAGGGTCGGTCGGTGGAGGGCAACCAAACAATTTTTTTTTGTGGGGGCCGAAGGTGAACCTGTTATATATAGCCATGAACACTATATTTTTTGTCTTCTTGCGGAGTAACAGAGACACTTTATCAGTCCATCATTCTTTATGTATGTGTGTATCCAATAGGGACTAAATTTAGTTAGTAGATATAATACAGGAACTTTGGTTTGTTGATGAGGTCACTTCACCAAGGTCAAAGGTCATATGGATTTAAGTTGTAAGATAAGCTGACAATATCAAATTAGCCTCAATTTAAAAGTTGGATGTTGGATTGGAACCGAACTTGGTTTATATGGGATCCTTAATGTGTTGAGTTCAAAAGTCCTGTATACTAAGGTCAGTTGAATGCAAGGTTAAATTGCAACAGGTTGAAAATGCTAAATTAACCTTGTGTTAAGAATTGAAGTCTGATTGGAACCAAACTTTAATTTAATGAAGTCATAGGTCATGAGGTGAGGCTGTAAGATTTCAAACCCAACAATTACAATTAACATGTTTTCATGGTATTCTAATGTCTTTAAATGAGAGATTTCCAAACCAAGAACCAATAAATAAGGCAACACTAGTGATCCACAGACCTGCATGTTGGGTTCAAATATCTGTACAGTTACATCAAAAAAGATACAAACTTAATCTTCAAGATCAATTTTAGATTTTGGGTGTTTTGTAAAATAGTTCAATTTTAGCTGTAAAATGGTATCAGCAGTGTTATGGTCGGACATATCCTAGGGGATGTCATTCTCAGTTACAGATCTGTAGTTGATGTCACCAGTGCAGAAATTAAAATACATTGCAATGCAATACAAAAAATATTAATAGTTTGGGTTTATATCATTGATACAGACCCAAATCATTAATATTTTCTCTTATCATACCACTAAGGATAGATCAAAGGATGCCGGCGACCATTGTTTTTTCCGTAGCTGGCTGTTAGTGCGTTCTGACGCATAAGGCAAAAAAAATTAATTGTTATGTTGCCCTCAAGTGGGATTTCTGAAAAATTGAGTCGGTCAGTCGGAAAAATAATTTTTTAATTATCATTATTTTTATAGCACCTAAAGTACCAAATTTGGGTGCATTTTCCACTATTTTCAAGTTATTTTCTCAAAAAACACCCAATCTGAGCAAAATTGGGTGCTTTCCCGACCCTAATATTTGTTTTGTAAATTTTTGAATAGGGTCGGTCGCTAAGGGCAACATAAAAATTTGGTTTTTTGGCCTTATAGCCCGTCGCTATTTAAAGGCGTGGCAGCTTCCATTTCATGTAAAAGGGTAGGGGTGGGAGTATTATGGTGTGTGAAAAAGTTCATCCGAGCAAGTTTGTTTATGCCCAAGTTTAGTGAAAATAGATAAAATAATTGCGGAAATAAATCAATTAAATAATTAAAATTGACTTAGTGGTATGATAAATCCGTTATTGGGTTCAGCATTGGAAGTACTCGTGTGCTCAGTGTCATATCCAGGCTCAGCTGCGCTTTATGACACTTCGCGCATAAGTGTTTCCCATAACATACTTCCGCTTTACCCAATAACTAATAATATTGTATGGAAAAACAGGGGCAACTAATATTCTCATGCCCGTTGCATTGAATTGTACTGCACTGACAATTACATCATTTTATCAAGCAGTGTAATTTTGGCTTTCATCTGACCAGTTCAACATGTGTTTTGCTTATCAGGTAGTTTGAGGTTTGATTTTTATTGTCCCCGTCGAACTAGTTCGAAAAGGGGACTATAAAATGGGCTCCATCCGTGTGTCCGTCCGTGATTAAAATGTTAACCCAAATGTTAACCTACATTTTCTCAGAGACCAAGGGTCGCACGTTCCTGAAACTTGGTGGGTGCACTTGGAGTGTGGGGGATGATTGTTGATGCCAAAAAATTTCAAGGTCACAACAAGGTCATCAGGGGTCATTCAAGGTCAAAGAAGGTCAAATGGGGTAAACCTTGTTTCAAAATTAAAAAAAACCCCTTTTAAATAGCATTATCTAAAAAAAGATGCATCTCTCCTGTGCTTGCACACACACCTCTGCTTGGAAATCGTCAACTTTCGCCAGTGCTGAATGTGTAGATGGCATAGTTCCCTTAGCCTTAGCACATGGTGTATTCAGGAGTTGATTGATTGTCACTGGGGATGTTGAGTCCCCTCCAGGTTCAGATGGTTAGGGAGGAGAGAAGCTGACATTTCTACAGCTATTTATGAGAATTTGTAAGGCCTAATAATGTCCCAGTTACTGTCCCCAAGGTCACAGGAGTTCAAATGGGGTAAACTTTGGCCTCATTCGGTGTGGACTTCTTTTTCGCATTGCGTAAACCTGAGTTCTACTTGTTGTGCTAATAATCAGCCCTACTCTTGTTATTGCAGGTGTGAAGATTGACACGACCGATGCAGAAGCCCAGGCTTCGGCCAGCGCTGCAGCAGATGAGGTCAAGCTACAGGAGTTAACAGAGTCTCTGCCAGCACCGGCAAGCCTCAAAGACTTCCACATGCTACCTATCGACTTTGAAAAGGTAGGTATCATGGCATAGGCCTATTTGAATGGTTAATCTATGCCCTACCAGTATAAAGGCTCTGCCACACATCATTGTATTGAGCAAAATGTACTCATGAAGTTATCGATACGGTTGTCCTTTATTTAGGCCTATTTAGGCCTATAAGGTCAGTTCGTTATCCATATGGTGGTTGGTCTGTTTGGCGCATGTTCAGTATGTTAAACTTTTGTATGTTTGGGCTCTATATGATGATGTGTGGCAGAGTCTTAAGGGGGGCCTATAGGATGGTCTGTTGAATAATTTTACATTACGGTGAATAAAATCTCTTCTTGTCCACCCAGCAGCAAATGAGTATTCAGAACTTTATGGAGCTTGGGATTGGTAGGGGATTTTCATTGCTGGTTTAATGTATTTGTTTTACGATTGTGTAACACGATGGCTGATTTTTTTTGCGCTCAATTCAAGGTTGAGCCGGCTGTTTGAAGGATCCGTCAGGCGACTGGAACTAGAAAATTATTTTGCAAGGTTTAAAGCATATCCATCCACATGCCGAGCACTGAAACAGTTCAATTTTCCCACTCCTTGGTGCCAGGTGCATTACACAATTTAGAGCAAGCAAAGGAGCTGAAAATATCGGGAGGACGGGTTGGCGTAGCGTTTCTGACCTCGCCTTTCACCGCTGCGGCCCGGGTTCGATTTCCGGTCGGACCTAGGTTGTACGTGAATTTGGTTGTTGATCCATACTCGTCCTCGCAGGTTTTCTCCGAGCACTTCGGTTTCCTCCTGCATCTAAAATCGAAAATTCTTTCCATTATTCTGTCTATCACACCACGGAGGCGTCCCTTGAATTTAATGCATATGCACTATTGGGATTAGCCTGGCTTTCAGCCGAATGTTATAAATAAATAAATATCTGGGATTAAGTGTTTGGGATGATTTTTCCATCTTCAAAAACTGGCTCTGGTTAATTTTAAGTGGTTTGCTACAGGGAACAATGTCCATGTTGCGTACATTTCCGGGCTTTTCCGAGATGTGAAGCTTACTCTGATCAGTAACATTTTTGTAAATTGTTTTTTTTCTTCTGGGTATTGATAAGCGAGCAATTTTAATGATTGTTTTGTTTTGTTTGTGTTACCAGGATGATGATACCAACTTACACATGGACTTCATTGTAGCAGCATCCAACTTGAGAGCTGAGAATTATGAGATTCCTCCAGCTGACAAGCACAAGGTTTGTACAGTCTTTTTAATGATTAAGTTTCTCCGTTCGCGGGTTTTTTGGAGAATGGCGCTTATTGCTACGGTGGTTTGCGTGAAAGTCGCACGTATTTACAGCGTGTGGTTGGTCTGATTCCAGTGCTTGTGAAGCGCCGACGATCGCGCGCATTACGCTCGAGTTAAACGATGCAGTACGCAGGGAAACTTTAATAAATGAAAATATTGTATGGTTTTAGCACCATGTCTATATTTTCTAACAGCTCATGGGTGATAGAGCATTCAAAAAAGGCACATTATTTTTTCTGAAAATTGAAAGACTAAACTGATTAAGCAAAAAAAGAATGTTTCAGTGGGGGTATTAGGGAACAAATTACGGAAAGTCGATGGGGATATTTTTAAATGTTCTTAAATTTTTATACTTAGGAGTCGGCAGTTTAAGAATTTCTGTTCTGGAAGAACAATAAATGGCAATTTATGAAAAAAAAAAACCCTCCAAAAAAAATCAAATTAAAAAAGAAAAATGTTTGGGCTTTTTAATGGATTCGGTCCCCCCCCCCTGCATAGTGAAGAAAATATTCTCTTGAATGTAAAATGCAATAATTCAATTGATTTCATTTCTCATTTTTCAGACCAAGTTGATTGCCGGTAAAATCATCCCCGCCATAGCAACGACGACATCGGTAGTAGCCGGTCTGGTGTGCCTTGAGCTGTTCAAGTTAGTCAACAATAACAACAAGATGGAGAGCTACAAGAATGGCTTCATCAATTTGGCTCTACCTTTCTTTGGTTTCTCGGAACCAATTGGAGCATCAAAGCAGAAGGTGAGTATTTAAGAAAATTGTGGCCCGTCATAGCGAACGGTACCTTTAAGAGGGTCCCAAAATAAAAATTGATATTTTGGCCTCATCTGAAAGATTATATTTTAAAGGTGTAGGTTCCTATCTTCGCATGTGTGTAATTTAATTTTAGCTGATTGACCTTGACCTCTGAATTGAATCTTGTGAAATGTTTACCTCGGCTTGCTTCTTGTTTTCTCTTGAGAGGCAAATGAAAGTATGCAACCCTGAGGATGAGGCTGATATGAAAATACAAAACAAAATAGAAAATAGGTATACCAACAATTTTACATTTTATGATATATATCCGGAAGTATAAAGAATTTGAAGGTGTAATTTTAGATTTAAAATCAGAAAAATATGGGCTTTGATATGGTATCAAAAAATATACTACTTCCGGTTGAGCCCAGGGGGGATGAAAATGTGATCGGAACCTACACCTTTAAGCTTTAAAATGACACCTTGCTTTTGGTCATTGGATGTTCGATTGCAAAGTTACATTCAAATTGGTAAAAGGCATTGGGCTGATTCAGAGAACTGTAGTTCTTAGAAAGTCAAGTTTAAAGTTTCTGTACTGGTAAAACTTGAATGGAGTTTGATTAATATGATAGAATACATTTCAAATGTAACATTTCTGATGACATTAGAAATTCGACCTTTGGCGTTTCTCATAATTTGCCATGCCGACCTTAAGGTACCTTTCGATATGACGGGTCACAATTAGTATTTGTTGTCCAAAGAAATATATGTTAACTGATTTTTTTTCGCATTGCATTGAAACTAATTTAATGAGGTTTTGTGCTGTAAGTTTGCATTCACAAGACCCAGGTGAATGATGTTGCACTACTCTTTTCATGACTCGGTTAATTTCATATGGCCTAGGCACACTGTACTTTTGATTGCAGATTATAGTGGCCAATATCTGTGCATTCTGCTCTCGGATACCCAGGTCACATAAGCTTGCGGTGAGGTTACGATGTGTTTACGGCATCATACCAGGTAGATTTCAGCAGACACAGATCGGACACCACCGGTGTCCGACCGGTCACATCCATTTGAAGCGCATTGTTCCAATAGCAACAAAACAGTTTCAATTACCCCGTCGATATTGATCTAATTATAATGACTGTTAGCCATGTGATTGGTTACACCTCTGCCGCGCCCCTATTATGATGTCATCATTACCGTACTATAAATGTGCAATGCAAACCCATAGAAAAAACAATGATACATTTATTTTTACAAGATTAGGAAAACTTTCAGTCAATGCTTTATAAACTTAGTCAAATAATCATTTTGATACGATGAAAAATATTATAAGCAGAAAAAATGTAAATTAACGTGATCGAATATGCTGAAAATAATGATTTTTAGAGGCGTTTGACTGGCGTTTTGCACCATGCCCAAAATATCACAGATGTCTAGTAAAAAATGTACGACAATCCACTTTAATTTGCCTTTTCTAGTCTTTTAATTCGGGATTTGATCTGCTTATAAGATAGGTAATAGTCTGTAGATAATATTAATAACCAGCTAAATAGGTTGAAAACAATGGTTTTTCTAATTCAAGCTGTAAAAGTCCTGTATACAACATAATTGTTGGTCATTTTTTTATGGGTTCTACCGTTGAGTGTTCAAGTATACATGTTGAGTACATGTGCTCTGATGTGTTGGTGCTATATAATTGGCGTGACCTCGCCTATCTATAAACTGTTGAATAAGATCAATAGATATATTGGGATTTCAAATCGTCGTGCGGTGTCCATAGAGCCGTAAAGACGACGGAGCATGCTGCAAGAATTTAATTCTGAATTAAAACCTTGCGGCGTATATACGATGTCTTCAGTTTTGGTCTAATAACACCGGAGTCCGACCGGTGTCCGACCGGGCATCGCAAGAATTCACTGGTGTCATACCGGCGTTGCGGCTTTGCAGACGTTGGTCGGCGACCGCTGGTTACGTGACCAGGGTATGAGTGTGCCGAAGAGCAGTCATTTTGGGGTGTATTCATTACAGCTGCCTTTTGTTGAATTTTATCTTTAAAATGCCTCCTTACAGCATATAAAAATATATTATTTAAAGGAGACCTCAGATAAATACCGAGTTGTATTTTTATGGAAATAATAAAGAATCTGATATCAAATTTCAAAAAAATGTAAAATTATATTCATCTCTCTTTTTCTCCACTCTTTTCCAGTACTATGACACAGAATTTTCTCTCTGGGACCGTTTCGACATCAGTGGCATCAAGGATAATGGGCAGGAGATGACGTTAAAAGAATTCATCGACCACTTTGATAAGAAAGAGAAGCTCGAGATTACCATGCTATCCCAGGGTGTGTGCATGCTTTACTCTTTCTTCATGCAACCTGGAAAGCTCAAGGAACGCATGGATATGAAGTAAGTTCAAAAGAAAACTGAATACAGTGGAAACTCTTTATAACGAAGTTGCTGGGAACAGACAATTTACTTCTTTATATCAAAAACTGTGTTATATCAGGGTTTTAAAAACAAAGAAAATTAGTTAAAATGGTACAGGAGAAATGATTCTTTATAATAGGGTTTTTCTTATATCAGGTTTCGTTATAATGAGTTTCTACTGTATTAGTTACCATATATGACCATCTATGGTGGTTGCTGCGACATTGAGAAGATTGTTGTTTGGATGGACACATGGGCTAGTGGTATAAATCACTGACCCTCTGAGTGACACTTAACTTGTCTTTAAACAAAATATTACCTCTCTGGTGCTTCTCATCACCCCAAGATGTTAAATAGGTACCGGCAGTCTTCAATATTGGGAAGGCTGTAAAATACTGTGTCATCGTCAGAGCTACTGTAAAACAAGAAATATTTGCGGAAAGAAAATTTTGCGAATTTCAGAATCTGGGGTTTTTGGCGGCATTTTAATTTCACTAATTGCGTCAGCATACCATTGAAATCATTGTAAATTATTAATATTAGCGGCAAATTAATTTTGCGATTTTGGGGTATTAGCGAAATTAAATTGCTAGCAAATATTTCTTGTTTTACAGTAAATGAATATCTTAAAGCAATACTTTAAGATTTAGATCAAAAATGGTTTATAGTAAGAACAGCATAAAATGGAGGAATGTGACTTTCTAAAAGCGTTTTCAAGTGTATTTTGTCCAAAAATTGGTTTGCCACTAAAAACAATGATAATTAGGACATGCATGCTTTCCTCCTATACTAATACATGTGGAATTAAATTAGGTATCCCTAATTTAATTCAACAAATGACCATAACAGAAAAAGTAAGCATATTTAAGCCAAATCATTTGGAGGGTATTAATATCTACCCAAAACAAACCCAATAAGGTAAAAAAAAATCAGAAGTCATGGTTGACAGGGGGCGCTTCATTTTAAACACTTTATTGTATTGCTTTAAGAAGACACTCTTAAGTTGAAACTTGACAGAGTTTCAAAAGAGCAACTTTCAAATATGTGATGACTCACCCGAAAAGGGGGACTTTAAGACAGAACACTTTTCAAGATACAGGTGAAAATAGGCAGCAAAAAATAAAGAAAATAACAAGAATTTCCAGCAGATTTTCTTTGTCTTGATCAATTTCAACAAGTAAGGTGTCATTTTAAAGCGGGTGTCAATAAATTGCGGGGTGCGGGATGCGGTGTGCGGGGTGAATAATTTTGAAGTTGCGGGGTGACTAATTTGCGGGGTGCGGGGTGACTTTTTTTGCGGGGTGATTTTTTGCGGGGTGACTTTTTTTTGCGGGGTGACTTTTTTTGCGGGGTGATTTTTTTGCGGGGTGATTTCTTTTTGCGGGGTGATTTCTTTTTGCGGGGTGACTTTTTTGCAGGGTATTGCTGGGTGATTTTTCACAGCATAGACAGTTAGGTTGTAATTGTCTATTAATTAATGTTCTTTATTAAATTAGTAGATTAAATAGAATTGCATGGTGTGCTAATTCAATGCACACTTATCGCATGCTTTACTTCATCATGGGGTAATATATACAAGGGAAATTGTGCGCCATCAAAGAAATCAAATATATAAAAAATCCATTTTACAATTACAAGCACAATAATTGAGCTTTCCCTATACTTTTTGGGGTAAATTGGGTGATTTGCAGCAAACTAAGTTCTTACTAGTATTCATGAAGGCCTGCTAAGAACCCTGCAACTAGTTGCCTGAGTTAGCTGAATGGTCAAGTAAATTTGCTTGGGTGTATTTGGGTGGGATGGTTAGTCAATTTAAATAACAATAGACTTGCAAGGTACAACTACATTGTACAAGAAGCTATTCCACACATGCTGCTGAAAGAAATGACTGGAGAGAAAATATGGTGTGGTATATAGAAGGATTAGAGAATATGCATTAATTTATATTTAAAGCCAATACAAAGAAATGATGAAATAAAATAAGAAGAATTTCCAGCAGATTTTCTGTAGTAAAATTTGATCGCCTTGATCAATTTTGTACGTGACTGTCCGACCACGGAGCAAGTAGAGTAAAGTTTCTTGCCCAAGGAAACAAGGAGACCCCACAATCTCTGTATTACGAGACCTTTGCTCTAACCGTTCGGCCACGCTCCCCTAGCAAAGTAAGGTTTGAGCTGTGTGTCATTTAAAACCATTAAAGATAGCAGTAAAAACAAAACAAGACTATTAAAATCACCCCACAAAAAAATCATCCCACAAATCAGTCACCCCGCACCCCGCAAAATAATCACCCGCACCCTGCAAATAAATCACCCCGCACCCCGCAAATTAGTCACCCCGCAAATTAGTCACCCCGCACCCCGCAAATAAGTCACCCCGCACCCCGCAAATTAGTCACACCGCACCCCGCAAATTAGTCACCCCGCAACCCGCACACCGCACCCCGCACAAAATGCACCTTTCCGGGTGAGTCATCACATATAGATGCCTCTAAGAAAAGATTAATTTTGGGAAAAGAATTTCTATTAGAACATTCTAAATACTCCAATACAAGATTATTGTCATACATCTTTCAGATCAAGACAGCCAAGAATTGAGCAATTTGAACCGGTTAGTGTTATATCCTCATATATATTTGGAATTATTTCTTGTTTTCAATTGCAGAATATCGGAGGTTGTAGCCAAAGTATCAAAGAAGAAGATCCCCAAACACGTCAGGAATCTCGTGCTGGAGATTTGCTGTAACGACAAGGAAGGAGAAGACGTGGAGGTACCCTACGTGCGCTACACATTCCGTTAAAAACACAATAGGTGGCCGGCCGCTGGCTGTATTATTCTTAAGCTTAGAACTACTGTATTTATCGTATCTAGAGACACGTGATGCAAAACTCTTTTGCGCATCTTCGGTGTACTTCTCTCCCCTCATTACTCGGTAACGAGGATATATTGTCCTGTACATACAACTGAGGGTGGGTTTAGTACTGCTGACAAAAAATATCAACTTACTGGCAACCATAGACCCCTAGAATATGCTATGGGGACTCTGGCTGAAATGCGTTTTATGCAGTTTATGTTTTGCACCTATACACTCAGTTTTAGCGTGGCTTCAATAAGCCTTTTAGAAAAATGGCAGTCACAAAAGGAGAGGACGCTATTCCAAATGGGTAAAATTAGGATAACAATAGGAGAGGGCATACTTTGGTTTGGGTAAAACCGGGGAAACACAAAAGATTTTTGTTGAGTGTGCAATGTCAGCCATACCTCAAAAAGGCTTATTGTAGTTCTGTATACTGTTGCGTGTCCTCGGTTGAACGCAGAAATACATGCACACATCCCACACATACTGCTATTGCAAGCTACCACTCCTGTTTACATTCAAATAAAAGTATCTAGAAAAAGATTTGCCCAAACTTGTCTAATAAGTTCAAATTAAGAATAGACAAATACCACACAAATTTTGCAAAACATGGTCGCATTTTAGTGATCAGAATAAAGTTTACGATGTTACAGCAATAGAAAAGTGTTTAGAGGGAACAAAAACCAAAGTGCCAAACTTGTTTCAAATCATTGCTGAAACTATTTCAGCACATATAAAAATGATCCCCAGCTAGCTTGTTTTATTCTGTCCACAGTTTAAAATGACATATTGACATCATGTTTTCACATATTTGTAATTGTGTATTAAGTTCATTTCTTAGTTTGAATGCCACGTAAGGATTAATTATTAGATTAACACTATTTGCAAGATGTGGTAGTTATATACATAGTATGAAGACATAGGATTATCTCCATACAAAAGTAAGTTTCTACCTTACAAAAAGCACTCTCTGCTAATAAATAAAATAACTAATACTAGCTCTTACACAGTGACTTTATTTTTAGTCTTAAGATGTACCTCATTGCTTTTTTTTTCAGATTTAAAAAATACTTTAAGCAAGTCATGTTTGTGTTATGTCACATTGATGCCAGTTATTATTGTCAACTCCATAAATCAAAAACAGAAATACATCAAAAACAATTTATGAAAGAATAATATATTTAAAAATCCATCAAAAGCCTACGATAACTGTTTTGGTAAGGTAGAACTTTGTATTTAAAAGGGTAGGATCGAATCACACTCTCACCCTTCATGGCTCGAGTACTTGAAATCCTGTAATTTTTTAAAAAATTAAATCCGAAATTTCACCTGCAAATCATTTATTGCAAAAAATGTAAAGTTCACTGGTACTTTTTATTTCTTTTTCAAAATAACCTTATCCCAAAGGTTGCATGCTTTCTTTTGCCTCTGAAAAGTAAGCAGCGTCCCCGAAAATGAGACGTTACACAATGTATTTCAGAGGTCGAAAGTTAATCAGTTAAGGTGTTTGGTCCATGAGAGATCCGCCCGAGCAATTTTAGTAAAAATCGGCATGAATGATATTTCATCGATGTAGAACCGATTTTTAAAATAAAAATTGGGGGTCACGGGACTCGTTTTTGCATGAGAGTCTTGTTTAAAAACACCATTTTTGGAGGTCTTGGGGGACAAATTAGTACAGATGTCTATGGGAAATGTGGCAAAAGTGAAATTATTTAGTGTTGATTCAAAAAATCTGCCCGAGCATTTTTGTAAATTTTTTCACAAAAGTTGCGCACAAGTATGTTCTTTCAAATAAAAAAATAAAAATTGGGGGTCACAGACTTAATTTTCCAGAAAAATATTGAAACATGGCAATTTTTAGCTTCAAAACACTACTCAGAGTATATGCGCATGCGTATTGCGTCACTTACCAACTCGGAAACTAGCGCGTACTGGTTTGCGTGGACGGCGCGTGGACCAAACACCTTAAAGGTGATTTGTGCAAACGTTAAAATCAGATCCTACCCCTTAAAATGTTGGTGTACTAAAGCACTGTAACATGGGTAAGCTAATAATGCTTGAACAAACACAAAATAGTATGAAAACTTGGAATATTTGTAATTCAATTATATTGAAGTTTATCAAAAAATCTTGTGTTTTGGATAAACACTACATCTAAAGTTCTATAGGTGCTAAGCGTTCATCCATATATTGGTATTAAGTGGCAATTTAAGGATACACAGTGTTACCTGATTTCAACTACGTTCAAGTATCTAAAAATTTTATTTTGCTTAATTTATACTACAGGTACATGTTTTGTAACAAGCATGTCCAAATTCTGTGTGCAAATCCAACCATTGTTATGATTCATGTTGTGCTATAATAGTTCCAACATCAAAATTGTATTCATAATCTCAGCATTGTTGGTTCAAATTCCAAAAGTGGTCTTTGTTCTATGTACATGTATTATGGACCTCAACGTTAGCTTTCAAGGCTCCATATAATCAGCCATTATGACCGTTTGGGACATTAAAAGTAAGTAGAGTGGTATCAATACCAAATTTGTGAGTTGCAGTTAGCTAGTACTTGGGTGTTTCTTGTAGAACTGATCACTGTGTTCTAGTAACTGCCATTCTGATCATATAAGCCAAAACTAAATGAAGTTTCCAAGCATTACATGTCATTCGAATATCACTATTAATGACTGATTTAAACTTTGAGCTTTGATTTACCATGATTTGATGTAATATTGATAGGGCTGGTATCAGCAACCATTTTCATTGTCGACAAAGCGAGAGACCGATGCTGATTTTGTCAACAATACATTTATGTCAGTGCCGCAAAGTTTAGTTTTATCACCTTTTCGGACAGGTGTGAATAAAATAATCATTAAAACTTTGAAACAAAATAGATATGTACTGAACCCGGTTTACACATCGATGTATAAAAACTTATACTGAGACGAGTTAAATACCAGAATTAAAATCTCACAATGTTTATAAAATTATGTTGTACGGTATTTTTGGTAAATTAATGTTTTCCCCTTTTTCGTTCACATATTCAATATATGAACAGGCTTGTCGGTCAACAAAGAATGAAATTGCTTTTGTCGACAACACTGTCAGCAAAAGGCCTGTCTATACCAGCCCTAAATATACCATTGTGTGAGAGTGTAGGAACCGGTTACAAGCTAGAAGTATTAAGTAAGCAATCAGACTCTGTTACAGGATCAATAGCATATCCCTTATATTCTACAAAATTGTAAACTGGTGTTTTTGTATTGTGTAAGAGACTAGCAATGATTAATTAAGACCAAATCACTGTATATTGAAATATTTTATGCAGGAATCTTTCATGGTTTTGGTAGTATTTTTGACTTGTTTTGTTACTAGCACATAGAAAAACCTTGAACACAAGTTCATTTGAATATTCAGCAGGATTGGATATGATGTTATGATTCAAAACATACAGACCAATTTATTTCCCTGTATGGTCATATTGGTGTATGTGCGTTAATCGGCTGTTTACTTTATACTTCAGGATTTATATACTAATAGACCATATCTATAATTGACATACTCCCGCCGTTGATGGGGTAAATCCACAGAATCGGGTGGGGAATCGGAACTCAGAAGGAGGCCAAGTATGATAAATACACTACTTGATCTCGCTCTGAGTACCGCTCCCCGTCCGATTCTGTGGATTTACCCCATCAACGGCGGGAGAATGTCAATTATAGATATGGTCTATAGGGAGAGTTGAAACCACTTACGATTCTGAAAAGCTACAAAAAAATCTTTTGAAACAGTAAGGATTTACATGTCAAGTAGAATGAAAAAGGAAAACCAAATGTAATGTAAGTTAAATAAAGATGGTGTCAAGCTTTATTATAAGCTTGGCCGTGATGAAATGAAAAAGGGGAATCTCATTGATGCGAGCATTGCATCTATGTACTAAACATTTTGTAACAAGGTGTTGAAAATGGCTATAAAAGATGCCCAAACACCATACATTAGATTGTAGTATTTGTATGTACAATGGCATTGTGAATGCCCAGGCCGTGTTTCTTGTAGTAACAACTGTTGGATGGCAAAGAATAAAACAAGCTTATAATCCAGCAAGATTGACGTCTTTCAGATTCTTTTGATATCAAGGAGTTGATGTGTTAATAATTGTTTCCATTTTTCAGGGGGTAAGGATTATTGTGGCAATTATGAGCTGTAAGGCCCCATATTTAGAGGCTGTTCCCATATGGCGCGTGCCTCGTCATTGTTTGTAATTGTGCGGCGCTACACAGACAATAAACTTCGTTCTGCTTAGTGATCATATCAGTGGCCTTATGTACGGCAGATATTCCTATGACCTAGTGTTGGTGCTGCGAGGTCATAGTAATCATTTTCCATACACAAGGCCACTGATATGATCATTAAGCAGAACGTTCTTCATTGTCTGTGTTGCGACGCACAATGGAAAATGAGACAAGGCACACGCCATATGGGAACAGCCAATGGATTCAGGGCCTTACAGCTCATATACATAATTGCCTGTTCGTGACACACCTTTGCGCATTTGAAACAATAGAAAAATGAGGTCGCAACATTGATACAGCTATTGAAACAGAAAATACCGGTGAATCGCACAGTTATGATAATGATGACAAGAAATCCATCCAAAAACAAATTATATTTGGAGTAACATTGTTTATTGTTAATATTATCGCCACAATGTGAACAGCTGCACTCAAGCAACATAACACCTTTTTGAAGGAGCCTGACTATATGTGTCCCGTCATATCTAAAGGTACCTTAATACCGGCATAGTAAATTACGAGATACGGGCCATTGAAGCTGAGCATAATCAAAATCACGTCCAAGGTCGAATTTATAATTTCATCAGGAATGTTACCTTTGAAGTGTATTCTATCATATAAATCAGGTTTCAACATCCAAAACATAAGACAAATGTTTTAAAAATCGATATAAAAATTATTTCCCTATTAAAGTTTTACTTAGTACAAAAACTTCAAACTCGATTTTCTCAGAACTATAGTTTTCCGAATCAGCCCGATGCCTTTTGCCAATTTAGATATAACTTTGCAACCGAACGTCCAATAACCAAAAGTAAGGTGTCATTTCAAAGCTTAAAATCTCAGCTTTCAGATGACACCAAAAAATCCATTTTGATTTTGCCGACCTTAAGGTACCTTTCGATATGACGGGTCACATATAGTCTAGAACAAAGCTACCAAATGTTTGATTCGACAAGTCTGATATTATATTATTCCAATGCATTTTCTAATCAATAACAGAGGCTTGATGTTGTAAACCATCAAATGTTTGGCATCGCATACAAAAAGTGTGTGTATACACTGGGGAAGTAGTGACGTCATAATTTATGTAAATCACCCAACACGTGTGTTTTGGTTCAAATAAAAAGGGGTGGACAGTTTTACCTCACATTAAGTCTATTTGATACCATAACATTAGTCGAAAACATGCCGACCTGTTATGCTGAAGTTTGTGATTGCAAGCCAGAAAGGGACCCCTGTTGTCATTTTTGTTTTCCAACCGAGAAAAATCAGTCCGATTTGTATGTTTACATACGCTCATTCTGTTAATACGTATGATCAGTGGAACCACTCGGGACATAATCATTTGTTGGGAACCAAATCACACGTGTTGGGCTAATTATCATAAATGTGACGTCACTTCTTCCCCGGCGTACATTGATCTTTCGTCATTTATCCAGCCACTGATAGAACAATTTGCCATAGACTATGTAAATATTAAAAAAAAAAATTGGGTCACAGACTGTTTTAAAAAGATAGTGTCAGATGAAATTACATGGGGTAAAATCTAAAAAACAATTTTCATCACCGAAAATGTTGAAATTTAGTTGTATAACATTGAAAATTAATTAGGTCAAGTAATTGAGTTTTCAAGTTATCGTCCATTAAAAGGAAAATGACGTCATATATGGCGCGCTTTAGATGGTCAGTGACCCCCATATTTTATTGCTGAATTTTGAAATTTACACTCTTATCTAATAACTGACAACAATAAGTAAAATCTACAGGTAGGAACTTGTCACCGAGATAGTCTTTAATTAACCTCTGGTTTAATGCCAAATTGACAGGTGATACAAAAATTTCATATATAAGTGAATCAAAATAGCACTGAAAATTAAATGAACTATGAAATTTGTTTACTCACAGTATCAGAAACCCAATAATATCATATCATTTTAAAAATATCAACAAGTACAATATAAGTGACAAGATTAAGGGAAATGAGTCGCATGTCGGCAATTTCCAATTTTTATCATAACATTATTGTGCATTAAAATGGCTATATTTTCATCCAAACCCCATCATAATTAGTCTTTGGGTTCCAGAGATACGACAATTCTTTGAACTTTAAAACCAAATCATAATTAGTCATTGGGTTCCAGAGATATAACAGTTCTTTGAACTTTAAAACCTAATCATAATTGATATTTGGGTTCCAGAGATACGAAAATTCTTTGAACTAAAAAACCCAATCATAATTGGTCATTGGGTTCCAGAGATACAAATCTTTGAACTTTAAAACCCAATAATAATTGGTCATTGGGTTCCAGAGATACGACAATTCTTTGAACTTTAAAACCCAATCATAATTGGTCATTGGGTTCCAGAGATACGACAATTCTTTGAACTTTAAGACCAAATCATAATTGGTCATTGGGTTCCAGAGATATGACACATAATTGGTCATTGGGTTCCAGAGATACAATTCTTTGAAATTTAAAACCTAATCATAATTGGTCATTGGGTTCCAGAGATACGACAATTCTTTGAACTTTAAAACCTAATCATAATTGGTCATTGGGTTCCAGAGATACAATTCTTTGAACTTTAAAACCCAATCGTCATTGGGCTCCAGAGATACAACAAATCTTTGAAACGTAAAAAACAATGAAGAACAAAAGTATTTTCTACCTTCATTGCCTTGTAACCTAAAATCAATATTTCCGACATCTGACTCGTTCCCCTTGATGATTGATAATGTCATATCGTTTAACTCTTGAAATACGAACACCCGATATATCAATATTTTTTTCAAAATATCAACGATTAAGATTATCAATAATCCTTGAAATCCAATAGAGGTTATCCGTGTTCTGGATTAGCGGCCATCTTTGCGGGAATGCTATACAATATTCAGACCATTCAGGAGAGCAGCACCAGGAACGTCATGCACGTTAGCATATTAACTGCTTCAACATAGCCCGGCAGATTCGGGGTCATTGATTGAATAAAGATTACTAAGGGAATGACCTCTTTTGTTAGCGATCACGCATGAGTGAAGTGGATACTCTCTATATCGGTGATATCTGTATTTTTACAAATATCAATATATCGAATTATCGAGCATGCTTAACATCTATATATATCTCCTGCATTGTATATAAAAACAAACACATATCAAAAATTATCAAAACTTTTATGAATGACAAAAATGCATCTCGTAGGCTGCGATCACATAGAAGTATACGGTATTCGCTATTCGATGGCTATATTTTATACAGCCACTGCGAGCTATTTGTTTTTTCGAATAGTGCCCTCTTATGTGACCCGGTAGCATCATGTGTTCGATTGAATCTATACGCGTGCCCAGGTGAAAACGTACACCGTATACCCGAATAGTATAGTTCTATGTGATCGCAGCCTTACTAATATTTTTCACAAATATTTCCATCCTTTTTTTCAACATTTATACAAAGTGAGGCTTTTATTTTTTTTGGCAGGGGTAAAATTAACATCGTATATAGGAATGTTTATATGTGTACCGCCGCGGCAAAAGGATCCAGTTGTCGACTCCTACATGTTGCTCATTGTAGCATATCTGATGTATACAAATACCATACATTAGATATGCTACAAGGAGCAACATGTACGAGCCGACAACTGGACCCTTTTGCCGCGGCGGTACACATATATGCAATTGAAAGACAGGGTATTAAAATAACAGATAGGATTATGTATAATTTCATACAATTTCTTATAATTTAGAATTATTATTAACGGAAAGGTCGGACGACAGGGTCACCATTGACACTTTTGATCGCTGGTCCAAGACGAACAATTTGACACCTCAACCTTTGAAATAGGAGGACAAAGTTTAAAATTGGACCTTTCTTTTGACCTTCGACAGGGTCACCTTTGACACTTTTGATCGGTGATCCAAGACGAACAATTTGACACCTTAACTTTTGAAATCGCACAAAGTTGAAAATTTGACCTTTGACCCCAAGGGAGTAGTGCATTTTATGCATAAATTATGCAAATTAGGTACTTAATTAGCATATTTTGCGCTCAAATTGCAGCTGGCACAAGCGCAGCTCTATCCTCACCTACCCACCAAATTTCATGAATGTAGGATGCACGGTTTGTAAAATATGCCATTTAAACCATTTCATGCATAAATTATGCAAATTAGGTACTTAATTTGCATATTTTGCGCCAAAATTGTTGCTGGATCCAGTTCGGCTCCGGGTCTACCCAGTCACCAAATATCATTAACATAGGGCATGGGGTTTCCAAGATTTGCTCCGGACAAAATTTGGAATGCTGTGTCTCTTCCTGAAAATTTTCAGGCGAGACAAAAATGAATGGATGAAATTCACGCAAGTCGAGTTATGGTCCTTTGTCATGGAGTCAAAGGTGAAATCAAGATAAACATTCAAAGATCAGTACACTGTAAGTTCTTCTTTTGATAGTGGTTGGGAAAATACAGATTCTTTTCATATTTCTGTCTGTTTTGTCAAGTATTTTAATTTTGGAAAAGCATAAATATGCTGAATCTACAGAAAAAATAATTTAACCTAATTATGACCTATGCAAGTGTATTTTCATGAACAGCGTTAAGGGTTAGGCTATACTTGGCCTCTACTCAAATTTTTCACTACCAAACAATTGGTTTGATTTTGATTCAAACTGAAAAGCGACTCCAAATAAAATAACTTCAACACCGAATATACTTCGAGCTAAATTATACATGTGTTGAATTGAATCAAGGTAAAGTCATTGAACCAGCATCAAATGTTTTACAACGTTCGAAACATTTTTAATTCGATCACATTTATTTATGACTCGGATAACATGCGAAAATTGGACCGTACAGAAGTTGTTTACTATCCGCAAATGTTGATAAACTTATCCAAGTCACCAATTTCCAGCACCATGATACAATACTATATGGGAAGACACCGATTCTTCAAACAAGGCACTTTGATGATAATTTGTTGTGAATAATTTATACACATGATACTATTTATATTTAAAAAAAAAAAATAGAAAAATTACATCAATAACGTATTAGATCTATCTCATTTACAAATCAAGTCAAAATATTTATGATCTACATGAAAATAGGTGCTGGTCTAATATGGCATATACACCTCGCATAGAAAGAAACAAACCATGTCTTTAGATCAGTAGTGTGTCAGAGACTGATGATTCTTAACGTTTCCGAAATATACATTTTATAGCTGCATCTTTGCTCTTTCATAAAATGCCTCACTTGTGAAAATTTGTGTGAAAATGGCTGATCTAATAGGGCATATACACCTCGCACAGAGAGAAACAAACCATGTCTTTAGATCGGCAGTGTGTCAAAGTCTGTTGATTCTGAACGTTTCCGAAATATACATTTTATTGCTGCATCTTTACTCTTTCATAAAACACTTGTGCAAATTTGTGCGAAAATGGCTGAGATAGAACGTTCGAAAGACACTGAACCCCCAAACAATTGTTGCACTTTACGAAGGTTTTAATGGGTACTGTACATTATGATGTTAATGCTGTTGAACTTAGTTGTTATAATGACCATGATGAGGCGTGATATGACAGTCTCAATATTAATCGCTATAAACTGGCGTATGTGACAGGAATGCAGTATACTGTAAAACAAGAAATATTTGCTAGCAATTTAATTTCGCTAATACCCCAAAATCGCAAAATTAATTTGCCGCTAATATTAATAATGTACAATGATTTCAATGGCATGCCGATGCAATTAGTGAAATTAATTTGCCGCCAAAAACCCAAGATTCTGAAATTCACAAAATTTTCTTTCTGCAAATATTTCTTGTTTTACAGTAACTGTATAGCGACCATTGAAATCAATGTAAAGAGCAACAATAAAATGTATATTTCGGAAACGTTCAGAATCATCAGACTTTGACACAGGGGCGTCGGAACCGTGTGGGCTTTGGCCGCACCACGTTTCAGCCAGAAAAAGAAAAAATAAACAAATTTAATTGATTTTGATGCGATTTATTATAGTCTTGGCATAAATAACCACAACATAGCACTGTAAAATTTTTTTTTTTGTAGATGTTGTCTTCTGGGTCTAGTTATTTTCTTATTTTTGATAACTAACGGGCCACATGCCGCACCACTTTTATCAGTGACCGCACCTCTTTTGTTTTCCTTCTGGCGCCCTTGCTTTGACACACTGCTGATCTAGCATGGTATGTTTCTTTTTGTGCAAGCTGTAGTTGTCAAATACTATAAATAGCTGTTGAAGATCACCTTCACCTTGTTTAGGCTTTAGCCAAGGAAACCCAACTTGATACTTGGTACCAAGTAAGCTAAAGGAAGCATAATACATACTAAACATAGAAACACAATTCTGACAATTTATGCTACATATTCAGAGCCCTATTAGAGTTTCTTGCTAAGTGCATGTGTATGACATTCTAAATAATGGTTAATCAAGCCTTAGAATTTTGTACCATTGCACTCATAAACATTCATTTTTTATATTCACAGATTTACAGTGGAGATAGGCCTACCAGCCGGTAACAATGTTAATGCTATGGTGTTATCAGCCACAAGGCTCATTCACATACTGTAAAAGTCTATATTTTCGCGATTTTGCCTCAAACAGAAATTTCGTGAGTTTTTATTTTCGCGATTACCCGAATAGAATTGCATATTAAAATCAACAAGTAAGCTTACCAAGTCGCCATTAACAACATTCATTTGACATTCATCGCCAATTATCGACAGCTTTTACAGTGTGGAAAGTTGATTACAAAAGTGATTGACGTGTTTCAAGACCATTTCTTTCAACTAAAAGGCCAAATATATCATTATACTATCAATTTTTTTCACTATCACATGATTGGTTTGAGAAATATTTGCCTCATATTTACCATCTACATCGGTCATGATTTAGCTGGCTGAATGATTTAACTTCCAAATTCAACAGCTTTACATGCACAGATTCACTGCTTTGCTTGTTACGTATTTTGAGAGAAACTTTAATTGGTCGATAAATGACATTATATTTCGCGAGTTTTTATTTTCGTGTTTGAGGATTGATTCGCAAAAATAAAAACCTCGAGAAAATTTCTACTTTTACAGTACTACAAATGAATTCATATACAGCTCAAAAAATTCCTATAAATTCCTATACAGCATGTGAATTCATATATTCTTAACTTTAAATGAATTTTCTGGAGCAACCTATGAAAATCATTTTCAAGTATTTTCATACTGAATGAGACCTACTATAAAATTAAGATATAGTGCACATCATCCAAGTTCCTGTTATGTGCCATCCATGGCTATGAAGATTTACCATTTTATCTTCAATTTATCTTTGCCAATGATTTAAAACGAACGTAGCTTTAATATTTTATCATACCACCAAGGAAAGGATCAAAGGATGCCGGCGACCGTTGTTTTTTTCGTAGCCGGCTGTTAGTGCGTTCCGACGCATTATAGCCGATCACTAAGGCGTGGCAGCTTCCATTTCATGTGAAAGGGTAGTGGTGGGAGTATTATGGTGTGTGAAAAAGTTCATCCGAGCAAGTTTGTTTATGCCCAGGTTTAGTGAAAAAAGATAAAATAATTGCGGAAATAAATCAATTAAGTAATTAAAATTGACTTAGTGGTATGATAAATCCGTTATTGGGTTCAGCGTCGATATGTTATGGGAAATACTTGTGCGCTCAGTGTCATATCCAGGCTCAGCTGCGCTTCGCCTTGATATGACACTTCGCGCACAGTATTTCCCATAACATACCGACACTGAACCCAATAACTAATAATATTATCCTCAGTAAGGTGTGATGTGATAAAGAACTTGTTTCAGAGCAAGATATGGTGCACACTATATTGGAATTATAAAGTATTTTACAAAGTTAGCTATGAAATTGAAATTCTATCTGCTCGAATGTTTCTTTTTTAATTTGGGAAAAAACTGGCAGATAGAATTTCAAGCGCAAAGAGTCAGTTACATGTAGGGGCAAACCTAAAATGGGCGTGTGCATGTTTCTACGATCATGCAAGATCAACAAAATCCTGAATACCCCTATTTGACCCCCATGTTGAAATTAATATGGTGTGAGTTTGGTATTTTTCATCTAGATCTATAAACACATTCCCTGTAACCAATATTCAACCTTATGCTGGGCAGATAGCATTGAGCCAAGGTAGTTGGATTGCATCAAAAGGTACAAGCTGTCGGCAAACCCCGGGGGGTGGGTACTTAGTGGAAAGGTGGTTGTACGGACGTGCGGCCAAGAACGGTTGCATTTTTGACCTCCCAGGTTTACCAAAGGCCCCTCAAAAATTTGAAAAATGGTTTACATAACGGTTGCATTTTTCAAAAATGACAATTTTTTGACCAATTTTTCCTTTGGTTTACCTATCGGTTGCCAAATTGGGCTTTTGAAGTGCAATTTATATTGTAAAAATGTATTGAATGGTCTAAACGGTTGTTAGAGTCAAATTGGTTTACATATGGGTAGCATTTTTTCGCTTCCTCAGGTTTACAAAACGGGTGGTAGTCGAAAACACGGCCGCGCGTCCGTACCCAACCGAAATCTGAGTACCCCCCTCGGGTGGCAAACCCGATTCTGAGCAACAGCTGTCTGAAGTTGAGAATGAGTAAAAAATGGTCGGGAAGCTGATTTTTAAATATCGTAAAAAAATAAGGTCCTTGAAGTATATATTTTCAATGAATGAACTTGAAAAAAAACCTAAATGTGAAAAAAATTGAGTTGTTCGTGACCGAGATAGATCCAGTTTTCGCTGAAAATGTCTATGAGACCATCACTTCCTTACCAAATATGTGACCCATCATATTGAAAGGTACCTTAAGGGTCCCAAAATGAAAATTGAATTTTTGGTCTCAACTGAAAGATTATTTTTTTTATTTTTAAAATGACACCTTGCTTTTGGTTATTGGATGTTGGATTGCATAGTTACATCCAAATTGGTAAAAGGCATCGTGCTGATTCAGAAAACTGTAGTACTGAGAAAATCGCGTTTGAAATTTCTGAACTGGTAAAACATTTATTTTATGTTTTAGATGTTGGAACCTGATTAATATGATAGAATACACTTCAAAGGTAATGTTTCTGATGAAATTAGAAATTCGACCTTGGACATGATTTTTGACTATGCTCAGCTTCAATGGCCTGTATCTCGTAATTTACTATGCCAGTATTAGGGTACCTTTCGATATGACGGGTCACATATGACCAATTTGCACGAGAAATATCAGCACATTCCGATAATTTCCCTCGGCAAATTTGATATCGCCATCTTTGTTACAGTCTCAAGAGCATACGTGTCAAAATTAGTGTCAATTGGGCAAGTAAAAGTGCTGGTTGCTATGGAGTTTACTTCCTTTAAAGGCCAACAATATCTTGAATTTAAAATTATCATGATTTTCAAACAAGTTTTTCTCAGAAGTGTGTTTTTTTAACTCCATCAATGTTTTCATTCTTTGTTTTGTCATAGCTCGGTGACTGAATGTCTGATGCCTTTAATTTTGGTATCGTTTTAAAGCTGATTAAACAAGCTTTCCTGTCATACCAAAAACTCCAATTTTTATTTTTGGACCCAACATGTACCTTTTGATGTAATGCAGCACATATTAGCCTAAATAATTCAAAAACCTTGTTCATGTAATCAAATACTCATGTTCATATATTTCAGCCTGAAAAATGAGACTAGGAATTATTGCATTATATGGTAGAAAAATTAACAGCATTAATTATTGCTTGTTAATTGATCAATACCCTTAGAAAAATAACAAACTTAAACATGATAGAATTACACAACAATCAATCTCAAATAAAAATATAGTAAGCAAGTAATCAAACCCATGTCACACTTACGTGGTGTAAAATCTCCCAACACCCATACTGGCACTTCTGATCAATATCCATGCATGTTCTATATTCAACATAATGTAGCACAATACTTCCACTGCATAAATATGGCTGTGGTGCATCAGGATTGTAATAAAGCACCATGATTGATTTTTCTTTAACCCTAACGGTCAAAAATCATACAAAACCCCAAGTCCAAATACACTTTTGTACTTAGTTTATCTATCTGCTTATGTTAAAAATGAGTTAAAAAGCACCGTTCTATAAATACCAGTTTGATATTGATAATATATACTCGTAGAGCCAGGGGCGTAACCAGCTGTGACCATCTGTGGGGGGGGGGGGAAGACTCAAGAGGCTTCCCAATTTTTGTACTGGCTTGGAGGCAGTGATGTCACTTTTTAACGCGTGCTATCGCGCGCGCAATAATATTTGGAAAAATTTGTTTATTTTAGCTAAAAAACGCCTATTTTTTGATGAAATAATGGTTTCTTTAATTCTTTCCCTTTTCTCTTCCTTCCTATTCTTTATTTTTCTCTTTTCCCTCTTCCTTCCCCTTTCTCTTCTTCCTTCTTCCCTCTTTCTCTTCTTACTCCCTTCCTTCCCATTTTTTTCTCTACTTCCCAATTTTTTGCATCCAGGGGCGGCAAGTTGCCCCCCCCCCCTCCGGCCCCCATTGGTTACGCCCCTGCGTAGAGCTGCTATGATCCCCTAATTATATCTCACAGGCAATGTCCTATAAGTGCATACACCATCTTAATTTCAGAATTAATTGCTTGTAACTTCAAGACTTAAATACATTACATGAATATGAAACCAAATGACTGGTTTGATCAATTATTAAAATTCACTCCTTGCTTTGGGTGTTTGTAGTGACCATTGGGTATATGGTATATGCAGATTGATGCTGGGATAACAATAGCAAAAAGACGACCTGGCTTATCCAGTAAAAGTAAATATAGTAAGCGCTGGTGCAAGTTGGTTGAAGGAGTACCAATCCAAGGTTACATCTCCCAAATGATGCTGAGGTGATGGTAACAAGAAGACCAGTCAGCTGGAAATGGGTTGGTTAACGCAGATGCGCAGAGACACACTGTATACCTGTGACCTTTTTGATGTGGATGAAGGAGTACCAATCCCCTGGGGGGCTCACTCACATATATGAGCAGGGTACCTATGTCCAGCGGTCAAGACCCCCTTTTTCAGGCCTCCAGGCCGCTCATCAGATCCCCATTTTCAGTATGATTCAGTTCTTTAGACCCCATTTTGAAGACAAATACAACATTTTAGCTCCAACTACAGAAATTGATCCAAAATTGTGATTTTTTTATAGCTCAAATGCATATTTTTGACAAAATTTTTTAGTTCACTAGATCATCAAAAATCAGTTTCAAAGGCCAAACATTTGCTCAAAATCAGTTCAGTAGACCCCCATTCCGGCGCCTGACATACCTATCATTTTCAAATTTGAGTGCCCCCCACAGGGACAAATCCAATATTACATCTTCCAAATGATGCTGGGGGATGGTAACAAGAAGACCAGTCGGCTGGTCTAGTAGAAATGGGTTGGTTAACGGAGATGGAAGGAGACACACTGTCTACCATCTACCACCTTTTGATGTGGATGAAGGGAGTACCAATCCAAACTGATTGAATGATAACAGGTGACTGCAAAAATCAACCCGTGACTTTTTTTTGATGTGGTTGAAGGACTACCAAGCTAAGCCAACATCCAAGTAGAAACCGGATTGAGTGATCTGGAACTCGCTTTTGTTCTGCATTACAGGAAATGTTACATAAAAGTCAACGATAAAGATTCATTTTTAATAGTGTCAAAAACCATAAGAAAACCATTGTAACATTCAAGTGCCCACTCGTGAGGGATTACCTCCATTCATTTGCAGTTAACTGGTCTTTCACAATGTGAAAATAGAGAAATTAAGAGATAATCTTACTGCAAAAGATTTTCATTAAGTGACTATATTGACAAAGTTGCAAAACTTTTGCCGATAAAAAAAGTAACACATTAATAGCCAATTAGTGCTAGTACTTTGCCTGTTGTGGTGCGTGCGTAAGTCAAAAGTAGCATATTAAGCTACCAAATAGCAGTTTTTGCTAACACCAAAGAAAGACAATTAATTCTGTCGATGTACCATTCTCCAAATTGATTGAGCATAAAACAACCAACGGAAACGAACTTGGCTTATTGTTTGCATCATCAGCTCATTAATTCCATGTAACGGGTGATTTATTTCTTCCTTATAAAAGCACCATCTCAATTTCAAAGTCGACTGCTTTCATCATGACAACATGTCGCCCCATCTCCGTTCAAAATAGTCATGATCGGAATGTCATGATCATCTTTCCACCATGCAAATTTAGTGATGGCAGAAACTGCTTTCATCATGACAACATATCGCCACATCTCTGTCCAAAATAGTCATGATCTGAATGTCATGATCATCTTTCCACCATGCAAATTTAGTGATGGCAGAAACTGCTTTCATCATGACAACATATTGCCACATCTCCGTTAAAAATAGTCATGATCGGAACGTCATGATCATCTTTCCACCATGCAAATTTAGTGATGTTGGAAACTGCTTTCATCATGACAACATATCGCAACATCTCCGTTCAAAATAGTCATGATCGGAATGTCATGATCATCTTCCCACCATGCAAATTTAGTGATGGCAGAAATTGTGGTAGTACTGCATAGAAAATCCATACAAAAATATAAAGGTGTTCAGTAGCATTCTATTACTTTGATGTTTAGCCGCTATCACCTATTTGATTTTGTATCTGTCTCTTTGGTCTTCTTAACTGCTACTGTCTTTTTAGAAGCTGGAATCTCTTTCTTCTTTAGACCTGTAAGAATAAAAGACATATGATAGTTATATTGTTTTACACCTTTAAGTAGCTTTTTTTGAGTATAGTGCCCCAAATATGATTCCTCACAAGTAAAATTATTGGTCTTATATCTTGGATTTAAAATTGAGTAATTGTACTGGTCCTATCATATCTATACTTTGATCAACACTAAATAGGCGGGAATTATGAGGTTTCATCATCCGCAAGTAAACATAATCCCACTTACACGTGCAACGTAGATACTGATGCGCAAGTCACACGTGCAACGCGTGCTGCGTCTCCTGCATTTGTGCTGTGTCCAGCTACGCAGGCACTTACCTGTATCAATTTACGATGTGAAGAGGCCCGCCTATTTGGTGTTGATCAAAATATAGTACTGGAGGTGATTCATACAGATCCAGATCAATTCACATCTCAAAGATCTAACCCCCTGTGATACAATTAGCCCCAAATGGACAAAAATGAATCTGATACGCATCAGTTCTTTTATCCACATATATGTAAATCAATCTACGGAGATGATCAAGACTGATCTGAATCTGTCTGTGTATAGCCCCAAATATACTGACTGACAATATAAAATTGGATACGCTTAAGGGCACAGTTAACCCCTCATTTTCTGAAATATTTTATGTTTTATAAATAATAACTCAGCAACCGATAAGTAAATCCATATAAAAGTATACATTTCTAGATGTGGATTTTCATGTAGAAGATGATGGTTAGGTCAGTTTTGGACCAAGGCCCAAAAAACCCTTGTTCTTGGATCACTATATTTGTAATATTTTGAAAAAATAAAAGTTGGAAAAGATGTAACCAGGGGATGTAAGGTTTTAGATAATTTCCTGAATTCAGGGAATGTTACTGGAAAGGAAATTTTGTCGGGTATAAAAGAAAAAGAAAAGTGCTCTTTTTGAGGTAACTCTTAGAAATTTCAGGAAATTTTGACTTTAGTGACTTGCATCCCTGAAGGTGTGTTAAGAGCACAGTTAACCTCTCATTTTCTGAAATATTTTACGCTTTGTAAATCAGAAAAACGATAAGTAAATCCATAAAAAAGTATACATTTCTAGATGTGGATTTTCATGTAGAAGATGATGGTTAAGTCAGTTTTGGACCAGCCACATATTTTGCAAGTTCTGTTGTACGTACATGTGTATGTGGCTTTTAAATCTAATAAGTACCCCTTCTTATTTTATCCATTATATCATAAAAACTTGTGCAAGTCTAGATCTACTGTAAGTTATACATTCAGCACATTGCAATGTGAGTTTTAGTTTTGAAATATAAAAAATAGAGGGGAAAATACTATTTTACTTAATTACCACTACCTAAAACCGGTTTTATCGGAAAAGTGCATTTAAAGCATTTCAGTGTCAATTGCTAGGTCTGCGTGACAGGATCTTGTTGGAAAACCTCTACCAGCTAGCTGCTGAACTGAAACAGTGATCAATACCAACCATCACCAAGTGTCAAGGGGACATAAACATAAAAAGCATAAATAGTTACCAACAATTAGCAAGCAAGCATGACGAAAGACAGGAAGAACATTTCATTTGGTTGTGTAAGCTTCCTTCAATTTCCATCCAATTACAATTCACTTACCAATATTTTTGAACCCTACATTCGTTTTCATTGCAGGATTCCAGTGTAAGCTTCACTAATATCAGTTTTGACAGGTCAAATTTTCCCATATCGGGCACAGGATTAGAAACATTAGGTGGCCTAAGACCTTTTTTCTACAGCCAAAGGGTTTTATGTCCATGGGCAAGACATAAAATCTTGATTGCTTTGTCCACACAAGAGCATTAGCTGTTCTGGAAATATTATGATATATGAGTGCTGATAGGCTTGCATGCAAAACTGCAATCTAGTTAAGGCAAAATGGTTGTGGCAATTCCCCAATAACAGTGCAATAATATCAAGCACTAAAATACTAA
>JXSR01S004631.1:0-11617 GCA_000969725.1 Ophiothrix spiculata
TGCTGGGAGTGCAAATAAGCCTATTTATGATGCCAAAGTGGTCTTAGGGCACCTTACGGTGCAAAAAGGGTTATTTATGTTCAAACATAAGTCATTTGTCCTTTACCCCATCAACGACAGGAGTATGTCAATTATAAGAATGGTCTATACTATAACTATTTAGTATACCAAATAAAAATACTAGTCGGCATCTGGCGCCGTACTATTTAAATGTGAACTTGAATAAGATTTAAAGGGGAAAAGGGGGGGGGGGAGGGAACGAGGAAAATTGGAGGAACATGATTGCAACTACACACAACACATACAAAATAGTTCAGTTATCATAGTTGTTTTTATTTCACTTATCAATAAAAATCATTTTCTTAACTTTCATAAAAATATTTTAATCCCGAGTCTATCACATGTCCATCTAGACGAATGTCCAACATTGAGGAAAGCTCCACTAGGGTTTGGAATGTACATTGATGTACATTTTTGGGATGAACATTGAAGCAGGATACAAAGTTACGACGCATAGGCACCAACACATATGTGTGGTGTTCTGGCAAAATGAGAAGAAAGTTGCAATTTTCAAAAACGAGTTTATAACATATTTGAATTCTTCATATTCTCATCTTTAAAAATGATATATAATTTGTCATACTTTTCCATTCCATTTTCCATAAATAGATTTATTTATGCGACCAGAGGGTGTCCCAGAAAAAAAACCTTACAATCTTTGCATGTAATTTTCATGGGCTTAACGAATAGTTAGAAAGTGAGCTAAAGTATGTAAAGAGTGCATTATATAGCCCATGAATTGAACTTTTAGGTACCGTTTGTTTAATTTCAGTTGGTAGTGTACAACAACAAAAGTTATGTTTTGTCAAATATTTGAATGTGAAATTTTCTGGTCCAATATCAAGATTTTGTAAGTTCCCCTTGAATGAAGCTCTATAAAGTATTGTCATTGATCTGCTCAATTAACCATAACAATGTTTACTAATCTATTATGTGCATGCTCCCTTTTATCTGTGCTGAAAAAATGAACAAATTTGATGTAAAAATCAGACAGATATGATAAATATTCCAAGGTGACCTATTTTTATTCCATTCAGAAACACCCCTACTTTATGGCCAATAATCATGAAATTGGAGACAAAAATCCACCCAAATATTTGATAAAACATAACTTTTGTTGTACACTACCAATTGAAATGAAACAAATGGCATCTGAAAGTTCAATTCATGGGCTATAAAATGCAACCATTGCATACTTTCTGCCTATCCGTTAAATTCAAGAAAATTACACATAATGATTGAAATATTTTTTCTGGGACACCCTGTAGAGAAGCACCTGAGAGGTTTTCACAGAAAACATTATTCATTATTTCTGGTTACGCAATCCACTTGAAACTTGGTACACATAATGGTACACATAATATTGAGACTATATATGCTGTATTTCCTGTGAATTTAAAAATTTGTGAAAATATCTTCACAATCTTTAATCGTTTTCAAAAATTTGAAAATGATGTCATCATTGACCCAGACCCATCTTAGTGCAAGTTGTACAGAACATTTAGAATCTTTTGATAACAATTGTTAAATTTAACATTTTCAGGTAATATATGTTGCCCAAATTTTACAGTTAGAAGAATATCCATAGATGTGATTTCTATCAAAAAATGAAAATTCAACATTTTACCCATGTTTCACTTCAGTAGCTGTTTTCTCAAAAGTGCGACTTTCCTCTCATTCTGCCAAAGCAGTCCACATAAGTACGCAACACAAATCCATGTATGGTTGATGCACCAAAGTGGACACACAATCTCCCGCAATCTGCATTCCTGGAATGTACATCGATGTAGATTGTTGAGTCTGGCCCAAAATCTTTGAAAGAGAGATGGGCACTCCGACCTGTGAAATACAGGCCGTCCGGGCCCCTTTACCTTTAGATTCAAACTCCAGTGGAGCTTGCCCCATTGTCTGATAACTTTATATCATAGTGCTGAAAATGCCCACCACCCTTGCACTTGGCAGAAACACCATTTTTTCCAATATCCACATTGTTGAAAGCACCATTTACAAAACATGTATTAAAATTCTGACCATTCATCACAAACCATCAGTAAAGTCATCATTGTTCATTTTGAGTTACAGTACATGTCAAGAGGTCAGTCAACATTGTCAAAAATTGTTTATAGCTCAGTCACACATCACCGTTTAGAGCCAAACGTACCCATACATTGTTGTTCATCATGTGTTTGTTAGAAATATGTTCAATATGTTATCCATATGGTTTGTCCGTTATGTATACATTCAAGTCGTTATCCATACAGTAGTGGTTTGTTAGACACACGTTCAGTATGTGAAACGTTTGTATGTTATTCGTACATTTTGGCACTATACAGTGAATGTGTGACAGAGCCTTAAGGGACAAAACCTCCCATATAGGTTTGTGTACAAGATTTTCCAAACCACTCATTCCATCAATATTGTTTCTATAAATCAATACTATGTTTAAATGAACTTTATGAATCTTTAAAGTATGATATGGCAGAAACCCTAAAACTGAGAAAACGTTTCTTAAAGTTTTCAAAATGCACGTTTCCATTGCAGCTGCATTAAGAAAATTTTATTTTTTTTCAGATATTTTGGAGTTGAAATGAAAAGTCCAATTTTTCATTTTTTAGGAGTTCAAGAAAATAATGAATATATAAAATCTGCAAAAAAAATTGCTATTTGTCAGAATATGACTTATATGTGTATTTTGTGATAAATCTTGAATTTTTTAAGTCGTATCTGCAATGGCTGCCATATGTACACTTGTTTAACGCCTTGTTACAGAATATGTCAAAAACCTTGACAATTTATCTCTAATATGTGGCAATCAGTGGCATTTGAAATGGTTCTTTATTTCAAGAGCCACTGATTCAAGGCTGGATATAATGAATAATGCAATTTTATAAAAAAAATGGCAGCTATTGTACTTACAAATTTCTTGCACTCGCATGGCGATTTGTGTCTGTGGTACTGTTGCCTTTCATAAGACAGTACAGGACATTGTGATCTGCTGTAGAGACTGACTATGAAACAGTACAGGAAATGTGATCTGCTGCAGAGACTGACCATGAAACAGTACAGGACATTGTGATCTGCTGTAGAGACTGACTATGAAACAGTACAGGAAATGTGATCTGCTGTAGAGACTGACTATGAAACAGTACAGGAAATGTGATCTGATGCAGAGACTGACCATGAAACAGTACAGGAAATGTGATCTGCTGCAGAGACTGACCATGAAACAGTACAGGAAATGTGATCTGCTGTAGAGACTGACCATGAAACAGTACAGGACATTGTGATCTGCAGCAGAGACTGACCATTAAACAGTACAGGAAATGTGATCTGCTGCAGAGACTGACCATGAAACAGTACAGGAAATGTGATCTGCTGCAGAGACTGACCATGAAACAGTACAGGACATTGTGATCTGCTGCAGAGACTGACTATGAAACAGTACAGGACATTGTGATCTGATGCAGAGACTGACCATGAAACAGTACAGGAAATGTGATCTGCTGCAGAGACTGACTATGAAACAGTACAGGAAATGTGATCTGCTGCAGAGACTAACTATGAGACAGTACAGTCAATTTGATCTGCTACACAGATTGAGGAAGAATATACTCCGCCAACGGATTGTTAATTTGACTCATAATGCGGCTTTTGAGTCAATCAAGGGCTTGTGTACGCACAATTTGCTGGTAAAATGTAAGATGTGTATTGCATCATAGTCAAGTAATTGCAGCGTGCAAGACACATTTCTTATGAGCTACCGTACCAAATATTTGGTGCAAGAAGTCTTTGTTATCTAATAATCTAATATAATTTCAAAGTATTTTCTCATAATCATGGGTGCTTGGTGATGACAAATCAATGCACCACCCTTTTTTGTATGCAATGCCAAATATTTGATGGTTTACATCACCAAGCCTCCCAAACATTTGATGGTTTACATCACCAAGCCTCCCAAACATTTGATGGTTTACATCACCAAGCCTCCCACATTTGATGGTTTACATCACCATTCACCAAGCCTCCCAGTCTCTACCACGGATCCAATGACTATATTGTCCTGTGGTAAGACATATAATAGAGATTATAATATATTTACATATTACCTAAAATATAATCAAACAATTTACAATTTCGGTGATCAATAAGATTTGTATATTATATATACATATTTTTTTAGAGATAAAAAAGGAAAAGTAGATAAAATAATCAATAGGGTAATACTAGCTATTTATTACAATACCCATGTTTTTGCAAGTAGAGACAGAATGCACTTGCATACCTGAATTTAACAATTTCTTAACAAAATATAACGTGAACACAGTGTGTAATACAGGCTAACGAAACATCACGGTATATTTTTTTTAAAAGCAGGAGATATAGCGAGTGATTTGTTTTTTCAAAGTGGGAGATTTTTTTTTTAAAGCGGGAGATATGGCTACCCGATCGGAAGGTCGGGAGAGTTACCTAAAAGCCTGCCTGATTCGGGAGACTTGACAGATGTAAAGGTTGTCTCTGTCAAAATCATCGGGTGCTGCATGTAGGAATGAGCTTTTAAGGTCAATGCATGTCAGATATAAAAGATGTGTTATTTCTTCAGTTTTCATTGTAAAAAAAATCAACTCTCAGCAACCTCTAACATGCCATTTTTAAGTCTCTATAATATCGAAAGCAGATATTTACTTGAAACTTTCCAGATATCCATCAATTGAGTTGAAATACATAACATATGTAATGACTCATCCTGAATGTCCAAGGGATGTAGTTCATGCACTAACCATAAGAATTCCCGAATAAGGTCAAATATTGATTGCAAGTTAAGAATTGTAGGTATTTCAAATCACGTTCACAGTTCACATACTTTTTTGGTATTGCGTGAAAATTCTACTGTTTACGATAAAATTAAACTAACAATCTTTTTAAGTTAGAAAAGCATCTTGAGAGCTTTGAGTCAAAAATTTAAAAATTGTGATGCCTTATTGCAGAATTCTTGTATAAGGAATATGCAGTAGAAACTTTTTACTCTACACATATGATATCATTCCATGGAGTTCATCGTGAATACCAAGCAATGCAGGGCTTAATCAAAAATTATGGGTCATTATTTAGAGGAAATATGCATTTTATACTACTAAATGTGACTTCACACTGCTAAATTTTACGTTTTACATCGAAAATATTGAGTTTTCATATTTTACATGTTTGAAGAGAAAAAAAAACTAAAATCGTGACCCAAATTTGTAATTTGTCTGTCCCCAGCAACTCCGTTATGAAGAGTTCTCACTGTAGCAAATAACCAGGGTGGAAAATTCGAAACTTACTTGGTAACATTCCAAATAGCTAGTTTCTTTTAGATTTTTCAAAATTAAAATTTAAGTCATATGACAAATGATCACTAAAGAGGTATCATTTTCAAATTTCAGCCGAATCAGTCAACTGTTTTGATCTCATGGGCAATTTCTTAGAAATGAAATGCATCAAATGACAAGAATCTTTACATGAGTTATATAAAACAAATAATGAATGTTTGAATTTGTGTAATGGAAAAGAATATTCTCATTCGATGAAAAATGAAACGTTTCATTTAACTCGACTTCGCCTCGTTAAATGGAACATTTCATTTTTTATCTCATGAAAATATCCTTACCATTGCACTCATAACATTCATTATTTGTATACTATATAAAATTAATTATGGTTATCATAATTAGACACATTTTCATATCTCCAAAACAGAATATAACCCAGCCATGAAACTTCAAATGGCTTATGAGAGAAATATGAGCAGTATTTTGGTACCATGCAAATTATCAAAAAGTTTGAAAAAAGTCGAGGCAATTAGACCATGCAGTTGCTTGTTATTAGATCAACATCAACTAAGGAACCTGGCCACATCCTTTATTTTCTAAAATGGCGACCGTAGGTTTGATTATGCACCTCTAAATAATTTCAAGACATGTAATGAATCTTTTACAATAATCTTGAGGTGGTCAACTTTTTAACATATTTTTGTTTCAGTCATAAAATTGTTTTAAGGTTGGTTTCAACCCATCATTTTTGGAAGTGTTTTGCTCTGTAATTCAGCAATGAAAAAATAAATCCATATAAATATTTTTGGAAGCCTAACTAAAATTTGCTTAAAACGGGTCAAAAGTGGCAAACATGGCCACTTTTGACCTAAGTAAGTATGCCAATATTTCCAAAAATAAGACAAGAATAAAAAAAATGGAGAAAACTAAACCTGGACATTGGTTTCTAGATCTAAAAAGTAATCTAGTGCAAATTTTTACCAAATGCCAGTTGCAATTTTTGACCAAATTATCTGTATTTTGTATTAAGTCTTTAATATTTGAATTTGGTCTAACAACTGAGTCTGAGTTAATTAGCACACTAAGGATCATGACATGAACAAATCGTCATGTGAGTGCAAGAAAGTTGTATTTGCAATGGCTGCCTTATGTTTTATTTATCATCTCATCACTATAGATTGTGAAAAATTACTCATTATTTTCCTGCCATATGTCAGTGGCTCTTGAAATGGTTCTTCAGGTGACAAGAACCACTGACCCCAAACTGGAGATTATACAGTGTGAAATCCAAATTTATGATAAAAAGCAACTATTGCAGATACGACTTTCTTTCACTCACATGACGATTAATATTCAGATTGCAGGGCAAAGAAGTTATAAAGGAGAAGTGGTGCTCGCCGCCATTTTCATTTTACAACTGTGTAAATCATATGGGATGGAGGTTATCTTGAACTGTGACTCATGGAGGGCGAGTACATCAGTAATTTTACGTCTCCACGTGGCACGTACTCCTTGAGTCTTCAAAACCGATTAGCAAAAAAATTGGCGTACCTTGATCAGAACAAGTCGCTATAGATGCTGAGATGCTGTTTGAAGCACAGACACGTTTTAGGGCGTGAAACAAAATGCACACGCTGTACAATACTTCAAGCAAAGATTTACGCAACCTGCCTGGAAATCGGGCCAATTTCCAATCATATGGGGAGGTACAATAACTCCATGAGTGACAACAAATTGGCGGCAAGCACCGCTTCTTGATATTACGTTCTTTCGTGCAGGGTTAACCGGCTATTGCTTGTAAATGCAACCCCATTCTGTATTTTTGCTTACAATGTCAGAGGAAATATGGCACTAGCTGTCACTCCATGATCATTTATGATCTACAATTTTGAACTTATAATTGGGATATTTCGTAGACTTTGTCGAACCAGTTTGGTAGCATCTTTAGCACAGCCCCAATGTAGAGTGATTCCTGATCCGCCATGTCCGTAATTGTGAACTACCTGTAATAGGGAGAGAGGCAAAGATCTGTAAAAATGCATGGTCCAAATGTAAAATAAAGTTGTTTATTTACTATCTTAACCATATAAAATGAACAATTCATGATACCAATGTGATAAATACTACACACCCAGGGGAGGGGGTACTCAACATTTTTTGGTAGGTATGTGCCATCCGCGATATCCAACATGGGGTCTTATAGAGGTGATTTTTGCCCCAAAATAGGGTCTATGGAACTGATTTTTTACAAATAGAGGTCTCAGGAACTGTTTTTCCCCATAAAAATGTGACTATTTGAGCTAAAAATCACTCAAAATTAAGTTGAAAACTTTATAAAACACATTTTTGAGTCATATATTTCAAAATGTGGGCATCGGAACTGAAGTAATCTTGAAATGGGCATCTTGGGGAGCAAAAGAGGAGACTTGAAAAGGGGGTCTTGAGTGTGGCACATACCCACACCTTCCATCAATGCAAGTGACCCCCATGACCACACCTCTATTTAGATATTTCATTTGATTTTGATTACTTGTCTTACTAGCTTTCCAAACTAAAGATTTCCATAGGTCCCTGTATCTCCACACTTCTGGCAACAAGTTTGTGAGCAATGTTTTAGCGAGATATACAGATTTCCATTAAAAACCCAAGGGAAACGAAACAACAACAACAATGGTAAGAATCAAAAGTGATAAGGCTTGGATCCTCCTGAGAGCTAAATTTTGGTTTCATGTGGAATTCTCAACTGTAATCCCTGAACTACTAAGGAGGCTTGGGTATGGATGACTGACTATGATGTGTTTATATACTTCATATATAGATTCCTATCCTGTGATTGGTTAAAAGTGAGAACTTGAATTTTTACTAGGCCCTATGAATTTACTATGCTCGGGGCATATTTTTCACTAGGCTCGCTAAATATATTTTGCACATTCAGATTCAGATTCAGATTCAGATTTATTTTGAATATCATAAATACATCACAAATCAAACACATTAGATAAAAACATGATATTGTGGACTTAATCAGAAGGCCAAAGAGTCCTGAAGCGACTAAGCCCTATACAACAAAACTACACAAAAACAAAAAAGTTCACACGGGGAAACATAAATAACACAAGGCAGTGCCCAAATTCAATAACGATTACATCTTAGACAAAGCAGAAAATAATGTACAATTAATAACTTGAAAGAAAGTTTGATTTCAATTTATTTTTAAAAATGCTCAAAGTTTTACATTGTTTTAGTGATTATTCGCGGGAGTTCCAAAAACTAGGTCCATAATTTGTAATAGCCTGGTTTGAAAAAGTTTTCTTTGTTTTATTTATAGCATAATCTTGGGCATTTATTGTTGCATGCTTAATGAAATACTGTTTAAATATAGCAGGTAAATCATCAGTATGATGTTTGAACATAAATATTCCAAGATTTAACAAGTAGGTGTCATATACATTGAGAATCTCATAATCCAAAAACAGAGGACCAGTGTGGCTTCTATATAGTTGATATGTGATATAGTTCTCATAGCCCATTTCTGTAACTTGAGTATTTTATCTAAGTACATTTTACTTGCACTACCCCAAATATTCCGTAGTTAATGTGTGGCAAAATGAGTGAACAATACAATGTATATAATATATTTTTTGGTAGAAAATGGTTGAGTTTTGTCATCATGCCAATATTTCTTGAGATGATCTTAGTTATTGCTCAATGTGATTTTTCCATGTTAGATTCTCATCTATTATTATTCCACTAATTTTTGAGTGCTTTAATATCCAGTTTTACATTAAGAATTATTTTTCTTGAGTTAACTCCATGAGATTGGGAAACATTTTCATCGTCACCAATACTTGCATCGACAAATTTGTTTGTATTGTGAGGTGTTCCAAAAACCATTAATTTGTTTTACTTGCATTTTCAGATAACTTTGATGGCTTTGAACCAATTGCAAATTTCATTAAGTTCTTTGTAAATTATCTGAATTTGTGATTCTAAATCTGAATGGGAAAAGAGGAGGGTAGTATCATCAGCAAATAGAATGCGATTAAGCAAAGATGTTGAATTTACAATATTGTTAACATACAGTTTGAATAACAAAGTGGAGATTAAAGTACATCACCATTTTACTTACAGGTATTGTGTGTAAACGAAACTGCATATTTTCTCTTTCTCTCCTTCAAAGATTGTCAGGGAGTAAAATGTGTAACTGATACATCCTATTAGACTACTTACAGGTATTGTGTGTGGACCAAACTGCATATTTTCTCTTTCGACTCTGATAGACGTTCTTCCTGGTCTCAAACCTGACCATTCACGAAGTATTTTGGCATTCTGAAAAAAAAATAAAGGAAATGTTATACCTTATTGATGAAATACAAGTAGATAGCTTGAAAGAAAGTTCTGAATCCAACGAGCCGGTATATACCGGCTCACGTGTACATGTACCGTATACCCGATGAGCCGGTTTACCGGCTTTTAGGTCAAGTGTCAGAAACTTGATGTGTCTGTGTCAACAGGCATGGGTAGTTACAATTATTTATTATTTATATCGGAAGCCATCAATGAAGCTTCGCCCATAGACTTCAACGTAATTGTTGAATATTCCGAATATAACCGATTCCTTTTTGTCTTCTTCCACCAGCTCTTGGATTTCAAATTGCTGTTGTGCAACATGTAGACCATCTTGAAACTTTTTTTTCTCATTTCCTTTTTTCTGTTATCATGGGATTCGTTTTGACCCATTTTTGCCATATTTTCCTGCATGGTTTATTAAAGGGGGTCTTCTTTTTTGCAATCTGGTAGGACAGTCCTAGAGGTGCTTGCACCTGTTTGTCCTTGCCATTCACTGGTCTTTTAAACTCAAATTTTAGCATTTTTAATAAATTTATGTTAGTTTTGATATTTTGTATTATGTGCAATATTATATATTTATGTAGTGTACCAGTGATAAAGCGTAATAAAAATAACTTGAAATATGTTGGTCGACATAATTATTATTCTTTTAGTGAATACTAGTTATTGGAACAATTCAAACTACTGTAAAATGTAAAAGTAAAGCAAGGGAAATCAAAATCAAAGCAAGCTTAGGGGTTATATTGTGTTTTTTTTAACTTTCGGTTTGGCCCATCCATGTCAGCGGTACATATACACATGGAATGGCCAGAGTTCAAAGGGTTACAACAGTATTAAAAAGAATAAACTAGTGCCATCCATATGCACATTTTTTTCTCTAAACTTGTTTCCTCATAAAGCAAATTCACAAAATGGATACATGCACTTTCCTATATACTGTTACATGTTGAATTAAATTCAGGATTCAGAAATTACTTCAACAAATTGCCACACGCGCCGTCCATGCGTACCAATACGCGCTTGTTTCCGAGTTGGTAAGTGCCTCAATACGTATGTGCATATACTCTGGAAAATTAGTTCGGTGACCCTCAATTTTTATTGTTTTATTTGAAAGAACAAACTTGTGCACAACTTTTGTGAAAAAATTGACACAAAATTTCGGGCAAATTTTTTGAATCAACACTAAATAATGACCACATTTCCCATAGACCCTTGTACTAATTTTTCCCAAAAAATGCTGTTTTTAAACCGACTCTCATGCAAAAATGAGTTTGGTGACCCCCAATTTTTTTTTAAATCGGTTCTACATCGATGAAATATCATTCATGCTGATTTTTACTAGAAATTTTTGTTTCGGGCAGATCTATCATGGACCAGACACTAGTAGGGCAGCAAGACCCTGAATCAGGACGTCAGGTCTAACCAGTAACCTAGAAAAAATCGAATGGTACCAGCAGTTAGGACTATGTGTGGGGGTCATCACCTGGGTGGATGTAGAATTTGAAAGTGGTGCAAACTTTTTTTACAGTGTAATTTGTGTAAAATTTTACACAGTTTTTGGTAAATTATGAAATTTCATATTTTATGGATTTTCTAGGGTATAAAATGGGTTACAAAGCTGTGATTAATACATTTTATGCAAATTATATTTTTACATCATATCCAAACACTATCTTACCAGATTCAAGCCATTTTACACTCTAAAAAATGCAAAAAATTCACTAATTGTTACAAAATTTGATAAAATTGACAATTTTTGACATTTTTACACACATTTTTCACAGTGTATTCAAATATTACAAGAACTGTGTTTTTCCCAAAAACTGCACAAATGCCTCTAGTTAATATAACAGAAAAAAATTACCATTCTAACTCATTTACTTTTAGATTTAGAGCTG
>JXSR01S004631.1:59151-69656 GCA_000969725.1 Ophiothrix spiculata
GCAGAAGAGGCAGGCAGAAAACCCGCTGGATAGATGGCATTAGAGAATATACTGGCCTATCTGCCAATGCAGCCTACCGTTATGCTCAAGATCGGCACAGTTGGAACGACATCATCAAAAGGGTCACAACGGGTCAGTCATGACTCATAGGACGACGACTGAAAGACCCCCTTTTTGGACCCAATTTCTCACCGAAAGACCCCTACTTTCAAGGTGCTTTGTGGCACTCATGCATCACTTCCATATGTGAAAACGGGAAAAAACTTACTTAAACCCACAGTCAGGTGGAAATACTTGTTTAATCTCTTCAGCTGACACCTGCCTGAAACCCAACACATTGTCCTTCCAGTCAGGGCTCTGCATAATAAATAAGACACATTCAATATGAAAACAGGGTTCATAGTGTCAAGACCAGAGTGAATTCAAAGACTTTTACTGACTTTTAAGTCATCTTTTCAAAGACTTTTACGACATTTTTGCACAGATTTTATTACGTTTATTAAGGCTTCCACCGGCTACTCACTGAAATTAGTAAAACTATACATGTTAGAAAATGAGCATAAAATTCTTCAATTTCATCATCATTTGACAATCATTCAGCATGCTTTTCAATTTAAAGACTTTGCAAAGACTTCATACAAAATTTAAAGACTTTTCAATGACTTTAATGACCCAAATCATATTTAATGACTTTTCAAGGATTTCAATGATCACTATGAACCCTGGAAAACCAAATCATCTTTTATCATTAAAGACAAGTATTTCTTTGGTAGAGCATCAATGAAGTAACTACAGCTATGTAACAAAGGCCCAGGGGGGCCACTTAGCCATACTGTTGTACACATGCGTGAACAAAAAAACAAGGAAAAAGGGGGTATTTTTGTCAAGAGGCACGGTCCGTACGTTTCGTGTTTAGGGTCAGAAAACACTGATTTTCAACAAAAAGGGGTATATTTTCAAAATCCGACCAAATGTGTTTGGGGGTAATTTTTTATACTTTATTCAGGGCATAGGGTTTAAACTTGTTTAGGGGTGTTTATTACGAAAAACTTGTTAGGGGTAAAATGAAAGGAATATTGGCGTGAAATCCTTGTTTAGGGGTCATTTTTAAGGCTACTCGAAAAACGTGTTTAGGGGGTATTTTGAAAACCTTTATATAATCATCCAAATTCCCCAGCATTTCAAAACTATTGTACATAAATTCCCATTTCCCTCTGGGATTCGAACCCTGACCTCTCGCATCCCCACCATATGTTTAGCTATGTATGACCTGCCTCGACAGCATGACCATGACTGATATCAACGCTGGGCTAAGGGCTATTCAAGAACCAAATTTGGTCCACCTAGGGTCAAGGGTAAACAAATTACTGACAGTGACCTTGAAATGATCTTGGATGACCTCCGGTCAAACTTTTAAACTTCTTTGGATTTTACCTCAAATGATTTTCTGACCTTTACCTGATTCCACCAGAAACACCTTGGGCTAAAGGCTATTTGTGGTATGAGGTTGGTCCATGTGGGGCCAAAGGTTTATATGTTATAGCAGTGACCTTAAAATGACCTCGGATGATGTCGGTTTATTTTTTCACAATTTTGTTATTTGACCTTGAAATTGCATATTTACCTTGAAATGAAATTTGACCTTGACTGACTTTGACCCACAAGCTACTCATGGATCAAGTTTGGTTTAAAATAACATTTTGACCTTGAATGACCTAGAGCATACCCCAAAAAGTTGCACAGTGCATGCTAAACTCAAACCCCTTCAGCCTTCATGTCACAAGGTTTTGTCACTGTAAGCCTTACAATTCTTGAGTTATGAGAAAACTTAACCAAATTACCACACACATACATACCCGGGGTGGGGGGGGGGGTAATTACATTGACAGAAGGTACGGGTATGTGCCGCCCTCAAGACCCATTTTCAAGCCTCTCTTTTGCTCCCCAAGATGCTCATTTCAAGATTACTTCAGTTCTGAAGACCCCCATTTTCGGAGAAAATTATTCAAAAGTATGTTTTGTTAAGTTTTCAACTTAATTTTGAGTGATTTCCAGCTAAATTAGTCATATTTTTATGGGAAAAAAGCAGTTCCTGTGATCTCGATTCGGAAAAAAATAATTTCTATAGACCCTTTTATTACCAAAAATCTGTTGCGCAAGACCCTATGTTGGATATCGCAGATGTCACATACATACACAGACTACACAAAGACATAGTGACTGCATGTTCTCTTGTTCAGATGAGACAACACATTTTTAACAGTGCTTATAATTGCAATAAATGCACTTAATAATGCGCCCAAATGGCTTTTTAATATCATTTTATTAGGAACTATTTAAAGTAATTTTAAATGAAACTTGTTGCAACAACATTATATTTAAAATAACTTATAGAGTTAATTTTTCAAAACATATTGTGATCAACATTATCGAGGATCGCTCTGTTGAATAAAAAATGTGATTGAAAAAGATTTTCAAATAAAAAAATAAATGTAATGTTATACTTCAAATGTTATTATCATAAGCAATCCTAATAAATGGTGATATTTGCCTAAATTACTGGCTCATTAATTATTGAACAATGCTTAAAGTTGCAATAAATGCACTTAACTATGCCAAAAATGCTTTTAATGTTATTTTACTGGAAATAAATTGTTGCCTGAAACATAAATATGTTATGATATACAAGGATGGACTTTGTTTTTCCAACAAATTTTCCTCTCCTTTATTGTTTGTTATATCTTTATGTATTTTTTATGGAATGAATGAATGAATGAATGAATGTAAATAGCAATAAATAATGTTATAAGGATTAAAACGACACCTAAAAGAACTTCAACTGACATAAGTTACACAATCTGTTATAGTTTGTTTTGGAGTAAAAGGTGAACAAAAAGACAAATGGTCCTAGAATATTTAGACATACAGTGTGACAATAAAAACGCAAGATTTTTTGTGATTTTTTGCTGAGAGAATTAGGCTACATGTTATAAATTGATTGATTGATTGATTTTATTTGGTTCTAATTCGACATACAAATATAAAAACAGATTTAAGATTACACATACAGAAAGATTGCACAGAATAAAGATTTACACAAAACAGTACAGTTGATTTAAAACAAGGATAACTCATGAAAGCCATATTTCAGGCTTATTTCCAATGAGGTCCTTGAAAAGATAGCACATGATTGAGGCAAAAATGGCACAAGAAATATACAAGGATAAAAACAAATAAATTTATAAATCATTAAAATAGCGCACGGCCAATAAAAACCGGGCCTCATTGGAGATACCTACTGAAAAACAATTATCAAAATTTTATTGTACATAATCTCAGCTTCAAACAGCTTTTTGTTTCGTAAAATTTGAACGTTTAATTCTGTTCTGTGAAGCCCTTAAAAATTAGCTTGGTCCGATTTCATGATCTCAATTCCATGATCAATAACCAAAAGTAGGTGGCAATCAAAACATTTAATGACAAGTTACTTCATCTCCAGATGAAAACTTCTATTGCTTACTTGCATTTTTTGTTTAGTGTTATATTAAAAGGTCATTGAAAGTATCCAATCAAGAAAAAAAGGATGTCAGAATAACTTTTACAATTGTAAGAAATAATACTTTCATTTGTTTTCTCTCCAAAATTTCACGTTCAAAGCTTCCCCAAACTGGAATGTTGAAGTCCCTTTCTGAATGTCTGACATGAGGTGGACTTTCATTTTAAAATTTATCCTTATACGCAATTTTCCCCCCTGAAATTACAATTACAGCTACTGCCTCAGAGTCTCGCATTTTATATATCTATTCATTTTTATAATAAGAGATTAATACGAAAGCCCTTGATTTTTTTGTTTTATTTTAGAGCTGATACTGACTGAAGTACAGTGGAACATGCCTTATCTTTCCTAATTTTAAATGACTATAACATTATAATGTTACGCAGTACCTGTTTGATATTTTAAATATATATTAGCCAAGGTTAGCCCCTTATATGCCGAAAATTTCAAGGTCATTGCTTCACTAGAAGCTGAGATAGCTTTCACATGAAAGCTGTTTTTTTATTGGTCAAAAGTAGGGTATTGCTGGCAAGGCCAAGTATTAAGCCAATCAGTGGTGCGTTAATAAATGTTTCAACTGAATGATCTAGTCATTTAAACACACACTATTGACTTCGTGTAATGAGTGTATGAATGGTGTTGTGAGCAATGCTAAACCATTGGGTAACTAATGGTCTGGAAAATACTATAGCTGTTAATTGCTAACAGAATACTAGTGCCTTTAAAATTAGTCCACAATTAAGAAATATTAATTATAACTGATTTGTTATTTTATTTCCAGTCAAAATGTTACAGAAGTTATCTATAACCATACATTTTACATACATACATGATGAAATTTTGGTGCTTGACCTTGAATTTTCTGTTGAATTAGCAAAAATGTCAAAATGGTTTCCAAGTCAAGACACAATTAAACAGTAATTATGTTGTAACTTCAAAAGGATGAAGTATTTCAAAAATCTGTCTAACAGATTTTTTAAACATGTTTTTCTGTATCCCTTAATACCAAAATTAGAAAATTAGATAAAACTCTGAACAAAATATAGGCAATTCTAAAAATGGTGATTTTTGCACATTTTTGGGTAAAAAAGAAGTAAACAAAATAATCAAAATCAGTCTAACAGAAATTTTCACCATGTAGTAACAAACTGTCTGAATGCACAATTTCCAAATTAATGTCAAAATTGTCAAAAATATAGGTATTTATAGATTTTCCTGGTTTTTGTTTAAAATATGCTAATTATACGTGAATGATAATATTCGAAATTAAATTTTAAACATAATTTTCATCTTCAAAGTATAATGTTGAAAATATCATGCAAGAAAAAGAGTTTCATTGAAATACAAATGAGTAGTTTATATTTTAGCATTGACCAGAAGATTAGGAAAAATAAGACCTGTTCCACTGTACCACAATTAAAACCAGGAAAGTTGAAACTGCTAAAACTAAATTTCATAATTGCTTAAAAATTGCTTATAATTCTTTCTTCAAATCAATCACCTGTTTTGTTTTCAATGAAAATAATTGACCAATAATATCTTTGAGACACAACTAGTTGTAAAATTAGTTTAATGGATTAAAATCAGTTTAAAGGGCTAATGTCTGGGATGCATTTCAACCTGGGTTAACATACTTCATCCGATGATCACAAATCGGACCACACTGAAAATTGTGCTCCATATTTAAAATGCTCTATCTCCAGGCAGGAATATCCGAATTGGATGAAACAAAGGGCATAATGAAGGGGAGATGCTCTATTTTAATATCATTGATGACTTGATGAGAAAAAGGGCCTGCTTATATTTTTAATATTTTTGTTTTCCAATCTTGCGTTTTTTATTGGCACAACCTGTATTTTTCATATTTCTGTTCAAATTTTTGAAATGAGAAATTTTCCAGCCAATTTGAAACAAACATAATCTTTCAGGTTTTTTTTCATATTAAAATTATCATGAGTTAAAGTAATAAAAAACAATGACACACTACAGTGCTCAATAAAGTAAAAACGCAGTATGTGTATTGCTGATATACTGCAAGTAACTTCCTTTTCCTTTGGAGAATTCCTGCACAAATGAGCAGACGATCAATGCTCTTTCATAACTTCAGGCAGTATCTTCCATATCAAACATATGTGAAAACACACCTTTTTAGCATGGGTTTGGATTGAAGTGAAATTGCACTTTTATAAGTAGCATATGCCGAACCATAGTTGGCCTCCAAACAAAATTTTCTCTACAAAACATTTGGTTGTGACGTCAAAATGACGAGTGACTCCAAACAAAATAACTTCAACACCGAGTTGAGACCAAATAAAATTTCGCGAACTCGATGTTGAAGTTATTTTGTTTGGAGTCACTCGTCATTTTGACGTCACGTCCAAATGTTTGGTAGAGACAATTTTGTTTGGAGGTCGACTATGGTTCGACCTTATCTGCTAAGAACTGTCCAGTTCCTTCGCATCCCATTTAGTGACCAAGCATAGAGCGTGTGCGGCACACGCGAGGCTACTGGGGTTGGCTCATAGACCTTCTATGGTTGGCTAGTGGATTTTGCTCTTAGATAATTGTTCAGTCAGAACTATATCTGCTATGCTATATAAATGCACATACTGCATTTTCACTTTGTAGGGCAGACTTACTTCACGGAATGTTTTGAAGAGATTGTATCCTGCAACTAGCTGAATACCAAGTTTAGCTGCGTTTTCAGAACGAAGAAGACTGGTTAAATGATCCCATGTTTCTTGTCCCCAGCGCCTGTCAAAAAATCAAATTAACATTCTTGTTCACTTCATAACATAACACACAACACAATATGTTGAATTTTCACAACTTTTAACAATAACATGACACTCCTTGTTTCCTTGGGCAAGAAACTTTACTCTACTTCCTCTGTGGTTCGGAAGTCACATTAAGGGGCCTGTTAACCCGGCCGTTTGTTCGGTAGCAGAATTTAGTTTTTCTGCATTTTCTGATACTTCAGCATGTTACCTTTTATTACAGACAATAAAATACTACAAAACAAAAGTTTTAAACTTGTTTATAGGAAAATTAAAAGATCATTTTGACATTTTACAGTAAAATAAACACGTGGCTGTTGGCGGGAAATTACGGGCATAACTACGCGTCCTATATTTTGCGTTTAGGTTGCGTGTTTTGATGTGCGTGACTTTTTGCGCGGTAACAAGTAATGCGTGCGCGGGTGAACGCGTTGCGTTATGTTCTTGCATGAGCACATTTTGTTAAAATCCCGCAATAAACTTGTCAATATTGTAAACAAAGACCAAATAATTGAACATTGGTATTTTAGATTTCTTTCAATATTTACAAAATACGGAGCTTAAATTCGGATCTGAAAGTTGAGTACAATACTTACCAATAATATCAATTACATAATAAGTTTTATTGTCCGATGCCCAAAGTTTAGACCTCAAAATTCATGGATTTTAGGTCAAAATGTGCGATTTCTTCATTAAACATGGGATGTCTCCATATCAGTTTTGATGAAAAAACATCATTTTTACGGGAAACGTAACTAAAAAATCTAAAAAGTACGAGGAAAGATTTTTCAACCATTATGTACAGTATATCAAAATCTAGGATCGCGTTTCTCATTTTTCAATTTAAGGTCCTAAAATCAAAGATATTCATTAATTTCTATCAAAATTGATGCAGATAAATTTCGGAAACGGCACATTTAACATGGTTTTTATTATATTTCGAAAAATTCGGCTTTATTTAAAAAAGTAAAAAAAGCGATCCTAGATAATTGTGTGCAGTTTCCAAAAATATATAAGTGATAAAATGGCAGTAACAATTTTTTTAGTTACCTTTCCCGTTTCATGTGTAGGCAAAATCACTGCTTTTTGCTATTTTTTACCAAGTATGGTCATTTTTGAACCAAACCAATAGCATAAACTTTCTAGAAATGTATACTTTTATATATTGTAACTTAATATTTTTAGACTTATAAGCCAAAAAAGAAAGTCAAAATAAAAGCCTTAACAGGCCCCTTAAGCCGTTGGTCCCCTGTATGAATAGACTCCTTCATGAGGTATGCATGTCATGCAAGTACAGTGTATAATTGATTGATTGATTGATTGATTGACACAGGAATGGAAGACAACACAACCCCAAGAGGCACACTCACATACATGAGGTGGATACCTATGTCCAGCATCAAGACCCCCCTTTTCAGGCCTCCAGGGCCCAAATTCATGAAACCCTGCTAACTCTAGTTGGCTGCTAACTCTTTTACTACCAGTAGACAAAGAGGTAGTAGCCAACTAGAGTTAGCCGTGTTTCATGAATATGGGCCCAGTTTTTCAAATTGACTCAAAAATTCATCCAACGGTTTACCAATTTTGACAAAAAAGCACCCAATTGAACTCAAATTGGGTACTTTTTGAGCAAATTTCTCAAACCCAATTTGAGAAAACACCCCATCGCTATACCAAACTGTGAAAAAACACCCAAATAGCAGGCACATATACTTATATTAATGCAAGTACCCCTTACCCCCTCGCTTGAATTTATTAAAGAGACTGGCCTAGATTCTTCCTACGATTTTTTTTCCTACATTTTTTACATGAATCAATAGAACATGTTTTATAATCTAACAGTAGTTTTCCATGATTTTGAGGAATATTGGAGACAATTGCAATTCTTTACCAACTTTAATTTTTACCAAAATATGGTGTGAAAACAGTGTTTCTAGTTTCAAATCTTTAAAAAATCTTTTTTCTACACCTGTGATGGGTAATCAAATTATTTCAACGAAATTGATTCCTTTTTAATAAGTATTTTAAATTATCTAAAGGAGCTTTGTTTGATCTTTTATTTGGTAAATCTGTCTGATGAACACATTTAAAATTTAGAAAACACAGGATAGTCACATCACCATCACTGAATGATATATTGCAATTAATTAATTCTCTCTCAGTTTGTGCTATTTCTGTGTAAATTTGTGTACTTTTTGGATTTTACTACACTTTTAAGCTTTATTTAGAGAATTTCCAAAAGTTTTTAATTTTAAGTGGAATCTAGGCTAGTCCAAATAATGAAGCACCACTATAAAAAAAAATGCAATGGAGATCAAGACTTACTTGAGATCTTCTGGTGGAGTATCCCCAGACAGATACGGCTCCCACCATCCAGCAGCGCCATCCCCCGTCGTGTCTGGCGAAAACTTGTCGGCGATGATAGTCACGTCTACATCGGGAATTCCTTCGATAATCTGCACTGCTGTCGGCAGCCCGATCACACCTGCTCCGATCACTCCTACTCTCTTCTTTGTCATTATGATGTATTTTAGTGTATCACGATGATTTTAAAATCTCTAAAAATAACAAATTATGGGATTTAAAGAAAATTTCAATTTGAATAAATTTCAAACAAAAGTGAAATATATAGAGAGTACTTGTTACAAAATGCCTTAATATTGTGACACAAACCTAAATGATTCTGTGTTTAAATTACCAGCGATAATAATTTTGAGAGTTAATGGTCTGAAACGGGTTCTACGGAAGCTATAGGTCAAGGTCAGTATATTATAGGTTAATCAACATAGGAGGCATGTAGGTACAGTAAAAATATTCATGTTTCTCGTTAAAACTGCACTTCCTTTTTCAAATATTTTTAGAATTTCTTTTCAGTTGTAATATTCCAATTTTAACTTGTTCTTAAATATTTTTAGGCTGCAAAACTCATTCTACAGCCTTGCAAAATGTAACTAAGCATTTCAGGAGAGAAAATTGTAATCACCACTGGAGTGGTCCAACTAATATTGAATATGCTAGATGTGGTGAACAAATATTTAGGGCAATTTACCAATAATAAATAACATTTAAAACAAAACTCTTCTCCTTTCTTTAAAGCTTGAATGAGAAACATAAATTTAATTTTACCTGACCTTTATTATTAAAGTCCTTGCCTCAGTGATTCAGACCAATGTCATTTGTTAAATATAAAATTTAAATTTATAGACCTGGATGAGAAAAATAAAAATTATTTTGCCTGGCCTTTATTTTTGCAAAAATCTTGACCCACTGATTCAGATAAAGGTCATTTGTTATATTAAATTTGAAATGTACAAAATGGATGAGAAACATAAAATTTATTTGCCTGGCCTTTATTATGCACAGATCTTGCCTCAGTACAGATCAAAGTCATTGGTATATAAAATTGAAATGAACAAACACAATGCAACAGACCTGTAATTACTATACTATAGTCGATCCCAATTAAATAGACCCTCGGTTTTTCAGATTTTTTTCAGTAAATATCAAACTTCAAGAAAAGTCATGTAAGAAAAGTTGTTTGTCTTCTCTTAACCCAATAAGATTTATAGATTTTAAAGTATACATGTACTCCAAAATGGTCAAATCTTTACAAATTGGACAATTTCAGCCTCGCTTTGGTATGATCTGTTGTGATATCAGGCACCATTAATGATGTAAACTTTTGGAAACTTCCACTAACAATTTTTGTAGGTACATTGTTACAGGTTGATGAGTTTGAATTTCGCGCTACAAGTAATCTGTTAACCCCAGGGGCACTCACTATCTAAAGTGACAGGATGTGACTCAGCAAGATGAAAAGTAGGGGTCACCCAGTGTAATGAAATATAGCATCCGTGTGACTGAGTGTCCAAGCAACTATACAATACTGTAGAGCGAACTTTTACATGTGCAATGAATAAATCATTGATTGCAACTTATTCCGTGTAGTTCAATTAGACCCGGACTCCTGGCTAGGCAAAAAAAAAAAACAAGTTCGTTTCCTATGGGCCGCGCGCATTTCGTTTTGGCGTCATATATTTGCGCATTTTATTTTTTTATTTTGATATTTAAGGAAAAAAAAAAATAGCCAATTTGGGGGAAATTACAAAATTATTACTAATTAAAGAAGTGTTTTCTTTCCAACAAACATTTCATCATCCATGCAGATTTTC
>JXSR01S004633.1:20679-37268 GCA_000969725.1 Ophiothrix spiculata
GTGTTTGAAACATATTGACTGCTTTTAACAAAAATAGGGGGAGGGGGTTTACCACCTCCTAACGGATTGTCACCGATTGCCCAAAACGCAAAACAAAGTGACCCCGGGCATCTAAGTAATTGTTTTTACAACCTTTGCGGTCATTTGAATAAAAGAAGGGGGATACTACCATAGGTGAAGTAGGGTAAGCTGTCAAAGTCTGTGGTTAGCCACCCCCTCTTAGAAAAGTTGCCGTTTATAAAAGAATAACTACATGCTATAATGCCTAAATTTACAGGATATGATAGAATTACCATTTCCTTTATTTATTAGCAAAAACTCCGATGAAAATCCAATATTAAGCACGTATATAGCAACATTTTGATTTTTTTTAAAATTTTTTTTTGGGGGGGCGGGGTCAATTTTTGACCATTTATCAGTTTTCGGCGAACTTTTCAGACCTGAAGTACTCTATGGCATCATAATCATGGGCGTCGTTATAGGGGCAACCGGTGCGGCCAAGAAAAAAAGAAAGAAAAGGAAAGATTAAAAAAAAAAAACAAGAAAAAAATGATTAATCAAGATCGAAATTGAAAATACTAAATAATGATGGAGATGTTTACAGATAGATATAACAATTTACGTTGATGATGCCGTCTGGCAAGTTTACATGATTGAGACTACACTGTAAAAAAATAACCGTAAAATGACAGGTTTTTAACGGGCAGCAGACCGTAAATTATGCCTTCATTTTACACGCGTAAGTTTTACAAGGAATTTCCCTTAATTTTACGGCCAATGGAAATATAAGGGTTAAGTCCGTTTAATTTACTGACATGTTCCCGTAAATAATCCCGTAGTCGAATAAACGGAGAAGTTCCGTAAATTAATAACAAAAAGTGAAAATTTGACACCACAGAAAACATATACTAAATATAGACCACATAATTTGCACACTGCCTAATGGATACGTTTGTTTTATTATAACTGTTAAACAAAAATCCGTAAAATTACGGGGAAAATGCCAGCGGCAAATATTCCGGAACTTTTTTCCTTTCCCGTAATTTTACGGGTTGGTAATTTGTTACGGAAAATATGTAATTTTACGGAATGTGTTCCGTAAAAGTTCCGTGCACTTCACGGTTCTTTTACGGAACAATGTCCGTAACGATGTTCCGTAAAATTACATATTTCCTGTAACGAATTACCAACCCGTAAAATTACGGAAAAGAAAACAAATTCCGGAAAATTTGCTTCAGGTGTCATGAATGCTACAGTCCTACCCATTTATTGTCCGGGTACCTAATTATTTGTATAGTATGTACTTTGTACGTGTATCGATCACACATCAAGGTCACGCTTTACTCCGTTGAAGTCAATGGAGGGGGGACAAGGCATTTTGTTCGCTGAAAGTTTTTACCTACTATTTCACATGTCATACTATATCTCAATATTTGGCATTTATGAGGTGCAGAGTCCCTAAATTATCCCTTGCACAAATAGAAACGCGCCATGTCTTTAAATCAGCAGTTTTCCAAGTCTGATAATCATGATAATTCTGAACGTTTTATTACTACATCTTTGCTCTTCTCTTTCTTTATATAGGAGAACGAAGGAAAAAGAAGGGAGAACAAGAAACAAAAAAAGAAAAAGAAAGGTGAAAAGATGAGGAAAAGAAAGAAAAAGAACGAAAAGAAACATGTTAATTGTAATGTAAGCATTTTCAACCATATTTGAGATTCAAAAAGTACAGTCAGAAGAGCAAAGATGCAGCAGCAATAAAATGTTCAGAATTATCATGATTTTGTCTACTGTTAAATGTCTATTGTTTAATGTATAATGAGTATCTGCATGAGTACCTTGCCCAGATTTCCGGTTGAAAATGTTACCTTGAATTGAAGCATCTATATGCACCAAATCGCGTGAATGGTGTTTCGAAATTTCAAAATTCTCCTACTAAAGGGGGCAAATTTTTTTAACCCAAGACGGCCCTTTCGTATGTTTTGTCTACTAAATGCAAGACCCTGCATTTTTTCTTTATATATTTAACCTGTGCTCAGACTGGAGGGGACGGTCCCCCTCAAAAATAAAAGAAGTAAGAAAGAAAGAAAAGGAAAGGAAACTGAATTTCGTTTGTTTTTGATAATTTAAATGTGAAAAAGCAAAAAACTTGGCATTATAAAAATTACATATTTTTTTCTTCGACCATTTTTGCTTAGAAAAAATGATTAGACCTAAAAAATTATCTGTCCCCTTCAAAAATTCTAACCTTCCGAAGCCACTGCCCCTGAGAGGCTTGCTGGTGTTGTAGATGAAAGTAGTGGTTACTCTATTGCCGATGTCGGCAAAAACAACCCTTGGTTTGTCGGCAAAAAATATTTCTAACCCCACCCCCCCACCCCAAAAAAAAAAGGTCTTGAAACGCCCCTGTGCCCTGACATTTCCCCTCACCCCAGTCAAACATTACTTGGCCGACCCACTTTCAAATACGTAGCGACGCCCCTGAAATTACATAACGCCTTAGCTGAGTTTCATGATTTTGGTATCAAAATAAAGAAGGGACCCTACCCTATTAATATTATGGTATAAAACAACCCAACTTTTGGTATGTCAATTTCATTTTGACAGGGGGATGACGCACAGCGATATTTGCCTATTGACGATGTACCAAAATACTCTGATGCTTACTGGAGAAAACAACAATCAAAACCAACGGCCTAGCTCACTCCTAACAGCTTTGCTTGTCTGACCTCGGTTCGTTGCCTTGGAATCGTGTTTATCATGTTTATCGTGTCCCTATGTTAGCGCTGGGCAAGTCGTTCGGGGGGGGGGAGGGTCCTTTTCTGGTGGTGACGCATATGTAAGGCCTAAAAGCCCGTCCCCCCTTCAGCATCGCTGACACCCAAAGACCCTTTAGCCTATTTTATAATTGCATGTGCTCTCATCCAAAGACCCTATAGACCCTATAAATATATTTTTCTCTCACCGAAGTCCAAAAATCGTGCTCTCACACAATGACCCTCATTTTAAGACCAATAATAAGACCTCATAATTAATGTAATTTTCTCTCAACAAATGCCAAAAATCCTGCTCTCACCCAATGACCACTCATTGTTTGAGCATGTGCTCTCATCGCACTGTTGTTTGAAGTGGACATTTATTCATTTTTAACCAAAAATTCAATTTTGTCTTCACAGAAAGTTGAAAAAGCAGTACAAGTAACTTGAATGTGATGAATAATAAAGTTTTGAACCCGTTCTCAACATTTTATTCCATTTTGGTTGAAATTTTGTCAATTTTGAGCTCATTTACTGGTATTTTTTGTAAATTCAGATTTGTGCAAAATGAGGGCGCTATACATATTTCAAAGTATTGATTATATTTAATTATCGATTATGCTATTTGATCTGTGAAGATTTTGGCTAAAAAATGGTAAATAAAATTTTTTCTTGACGTCAGATGCTTCATTTGCATATCTAATTTTAATAGTACAAACCAGTATATCCCTTCTACATCCAAAAATTAGTTTTTATGAATAGCGCCATCTATTTTGACACTTAGAAATAAAATGTCCCTATTTCTGTTGGGTTCAAACAACAGTGATCGAATGCCCCAGCCTATCGGAGCGCGATCCTTACACCTGCATCCATTTCAAACATGACTACCCCCCACCCCTGAACAAAATTAAATATGCATCCAATTTCACGGGTTTGATTTATTACAATAAGTTTATATAGTAATTACCCTCCAGCTCACAATACGTTCTTGTAGTAATCTAGAGGATGATTTAGACTTTCCCATACACAGTAACAGCTCAGTGGGCATGAATAAACTAATTGAATGTTCAGCGAGGTCAAATTAACACTGCTGTGTATTATATGGGAAGGATGTGAAATTGCATACTAAATTGAACTGCATTATTGGTGTAATCCACGCGCATCACGATAATTCTCTTCAGTTACTTGAAATTCCGATAAAAGGCGAAAAAAGGCCCGTTATATTCGAGCTAAGTTGGTCGAATGTGAGCAAAGTTGGCATTTACCATAGCTCCAAACGTGTTTGTTGAAGTATAGTCCATACTAGAAAACTAGCAGATTGTGCCACAAAACTAGCAAAAAAATTTAATTTTAGTTCAAAAACGTGATTTCATTTTTCATAAAAAATAATCATTCGACAAAAACCTGAGACAAAACACATGTTTCCAAGAGTCAGAATTCGCTCAGATTTCGGTCGATTGTCGTTATCTGAAATATTTCTGTTTAGTAAACTGTAATCAAGATGTATGTATACATACGATGTGTTCGTTTTACTCAAGGAAACAATCGGAAGGCCACAAACTCATCGGATGTCACCGTAAGTGATCGACAAACTGCGGATATGCAACAGACCCAGAAATTATTGCAAGGTTTGTTAACAGTATATTGGCTGCTTGAATATCGCTGTGTGGTGGCCTTAAAGCCCGTTTGTTACGTATCTTACGTCGCTTCTTGTGCTGTATTTCTCTCAAATATATGAATACTAAATTGATATTGCGGAATATTCACTTGGTTTATATCAACTTTCTAGATTATAGAGAGTGTAGGACTTATTCAAACTGCTTTAAAAGATCTCCTGGGACGAGACATTTTTAGGGTAATACCGGTATATCAATATTTATCATGTTTATTGAGAATTAAAAATATAGTTAAACGTGATTGATGCTACAGAAATCAGGAGGTAGAGGCCAAGTGTAAAGACACTTTTGTAATCTTGATTTTTGCAGCTATAAGAAAGAGGCTATATATATTTTTATGTCGAAATAGAAATATTGGTAAATTATAATAATGGTCAAAATATGAGCATTGACAAGGTTTAGGCGCTAATGTATTGTATTGTTTTTATATGTACTGCCCTCTTTTGTTAAACTATCTCCAGTACATCTCTGCTACTGATCTAGTACGTACGATCGATAATTGGATTGTACACAAATTGTTTACATTCTGCTCGTGGAAGATAGCTACCAATACTTATTCCTGATTGGCCAATATATACCACCTGATACCTCTAACAGTATCCTCTATTGGATATTTGGAACATAAATATTAGAAGAACAGGAATTTGAAACAATCCCAAAGCTCGATAAATCTGTGTTAGGGATACTAGTATATAGAAATTAACTTAACCTGGTTACAAGGATTGACAACAAACGGAATTCGATTTGCGGCTTGCTGAAGAAATGTGTTTGCTAGTGGTAAGTTGTGACCTTTATAATCCATTTTAAATATTAAAATTGATATTTCTAACCAAGTTGTCTCAACTAAGTATAGTTTTCTGATTAATTTGAGGGGTCAAACATGGAATTTGGTTGAGAACTTTTCCTAATATTGATGTTCTAATCCAAGGAGCTCAATTTTCAAATTCACATTGTGAATAGTACACGCAATGATAACATTCAAATGATCATCTCTGAAGTTATGCTGGATTTGAAAAGACTCACTGATGCATGTGTAACTGGTAATGGCTAAGCTTTGTCACTATTCAGAAATCAAACAGAAACCTTGATTACTTTGTCATTGAGTAAACATTGATCATTTGGAGAATACTTCCAAAAAGAGGATGTTGTCAGGGGCAACCTTGGGTATCACTGACCTTAGTAATTAAGAGGTCATAACTTTTTCTGAACTTGGCAATAGATGGGGCTAAAGATATTGCAATTTTATAACACTTGTGCATTATGTGTTGATGCGAGTGTTAGAGCTGATAGACACATGTAAGGAAAAGTTGCTTACAGTCTACATAAAATCTTGCTTGCTTATTCAGATATTACATTAAAAAGGAAAGTACTTCTATGCATCCTCTTAAGATGTATTTGGCTCTATCGTGATATGACACAACAGTTTTACTTTAATACAATTTAGGCTCTAGGTTGTTTTTATTTGACTGCAATCCTACATTATACCGTATTTCAAAAGTTATGACATGTGCATAGTTTTCTCTTACTTGACATTTCACAGAATATTTAAGTGAGAAAAATAGTTTCTAAAAATAGGCGTTCATGGTAGGGGTGGGGGTACCGCAACTGCTTTTGGCGGAACTAAAATATGCAAATCAATAGATCTTATTAAAAGCTTTCATATGACACCTCGACCATCTTCCTGTTATGTTTACTTGCAGAGGCATATAATAAAAAATATAAGCAATACAGGCTAAACAATACAATTTTGTCATATACCCATTGGCTCATTCCAGTGAAAACTAAACCTTTTTTTATTTCAAGCAAAAAATCAGCTTTATTCGACCATATGAGCAGTTTTTTCAGTCATACGTTTGTTACTCGGTACGTGAAAAGTATTTTCTAATCAGAAATTCTGAATTTTTTCTACCCGTGCATGAATGAGCACATGTTTTCATTCAAAAATGTCACAAACGTTACCAAAAAGTTACACCAAAATGTCACAAACGTTACCAAACAAAACATTGCATAAAAAGAAATCCTGACGATAGAATTTCCTACCACTTTTATGAAATATTTGTAAATATGTTACCAATCATCTGTTAAAAGCGCAATAAACAATTCGCTAACATGTCAGAGATTTTTTATTGGAAGTCATTTGGAGCAAAAAAAAAAAAAATTCGTGTGAGGTCACAAACGTTACCGAACGTTACATGAACTTTATTCAGTATTTTGGCAATTATTTTAATCTTTAAACACCTGCATGTCTTGATCCCATCAGTGAGTACTATTATCAACAACAAACTTGTTGATATAATGTTTATGCTAGGTTCTGTGGCCATTTAAAAGTGAGATTTTCCAATTTTTTGGTCACAAACATTACTTTGGAATCACCCCATTACTCCCTTCAAGTAGCAAATTTCTTCAAATTTTTTTTTCATAACTTTTCAATCCCTCCCCTGTCACCTTAAGACATTTTCAACGACCACTCTTTTGCAACAGGTACGCTTTATAAGGACATCATTCATGCACTCAAGATATTGAGGACACGTGTTATTTGTGTCCATCACTCAAGCCATATAGGCTCATTCTCCGATAAACCGTGCAACTTTGGTTAGAGAAATGTTGAAATTTCGACTACTAACAACTCATGAAAAACATACAAAAGAAAAAGTGCATGGGATATGTTTTAAAAATACTTGATTTTTAACCATTGTATTCCCTATACCTAATGTTCGTATCTGTTGGTTCGTATCTGTTAGAATCTTTTTTTAAATATTCATTATTGAGAAAATTAGTTTTCTTACAAACTTGATCTTTACACTAAATTAGAAGCTCTACACATACTACACTGTGGTGTATTATTTCGCTCATAGTGTACCGCGTTTTGCGAAAAGGCGACAAAATGTGTGGTTCGTATCTGTTGCGACGTGACAGTCACATAGGGGTTTTTTGATATTAATATCCTTGTAAATCATTACTGTAAATATATAATTCTATATAACATATATGTTATTCAAGACTGAAGTTTACTTGATAAATCTAATGCGGAATCATCCATCAACATATTGATTTTCACACTTTGTTATCGATTTTAGAATTTGGTTCGTATCTGTTTGCAATATTGGCGACATGATTTAAAAAGCTATTATGTCATATTAAATACTTAATATAATTAAACTTTATATGTCATTACTAATACCTATTACGGGCTATTAAAAAATATGCATTACGTTTGAAATGCCCGAATATTTTAGGAACGGGGTCACATAAAACGTAAAAAGTATGGCTGGCGACATGGGGAAAAGTAACGATTTTGCATTTTCAGATTAATCGTTATCTACTTTCCTGGCATGCTTAAATGTTTAGCTTCACACATGTTACTAATGTGACTTTAATGTATTAACTAGATCACTCAAATTATTTGTAATAGGCTTAACAACGCTAAACTAGTAACACGAACATGAGCGACACCAAAACGGCAAAGTTGCACGCTTTATCTGAGAATGAGCCTATAGGGATTAATATTGACATATTTACCTGCAGGAAATCCACTCATAAATTTGACATTTTATGAAAAATCATTTAACCTAATTAAATATCCATTGACTTAAGGATACAAGTGAGACAAAGAGAAAAACAAATCTATTTGTGATGACTCACCCCGAAAAGGGGGACTTTGCCACAGACAACTTTTCAAGATATAGGTCAAACTAGGCAGCCAAAAATAAAGAAAATAATAAGATTTTCAGCAGATTTTCTGTTGTAAAATCTAATCGCCTTGATCAATATCAACAAGTAGGGTGTCATTTCAAAGCTTATTTAATGTTGCAACAGATGAAATGAAAAAAATTAAAATTGATATCATCTTCAAAATTCCCCCTTTCGAGGTGAGCCATCACATATTTAGTGGGGGTGTCCAGGAGTAAAGCCCTGGTGGGGTCGAGGAGGGCGAAGCTATATGGTTTTTACAGCATATTATGCTTTTGTCATGTTTGTATGGGGCTATAATGAATATGTGTGATGATTTTTTTGGGGGAAAGGCAAAAATATACATTTGCAAATATTATCTTTTCAAATATTCCATGCGTGCAAGTAAGTGTCAAGTGTCTCACGCACGAACAGTTCATGGTTTATTCAGGCTGAAGTAAAGGATCATCAGAAGGAGACATTTGTAAGGTAATAAAACATCAATATTAGCGATATTACAATATTCTTATACACATTATAAGAGCAAAAAGTGATTGATGCTAAGATAAAAAGAAGGAGGAAAGACCCGTGTGTCTAATGGTCCGTTTACACAGTGACCACTTGTCCGGAGGGTAACGGCCTTAAAAATAACCTAATTATGGACGACAAGCGACGACTACAGATGAAAAATCAAAGTTTGCTGACGGATGGTAACAACCTTCAGCGACACCACTACGACTAGTGACGAAGGGCCGCAGAAAGGAAAGGACACTTACTAACAAATTTAGACTTAGCCTTGGCGTTGGTTGAAGACTTTTCGACGACACCCAATAATTCTAAACAACGTGGTCAGATGGCTTGCAACGACCTTTGATGACGTTAAGGAACGGATACCGACTACGTGTCACAGCAACAAATAACGTGTCTTGGTGACCGGCATAAAATCTTGTATTTGTGTGGGTGGTAGAGTCCACTTGACAACGACTACCAACGGAATTGTGACGGTAACAACCCGCTAGTCCGAAGGTTCGCTAGTCCGAAAATGAAAGAAGGTTCGCTAGTCCGAAAGCGTATTTTCCTATACCTGAGGGTTCGCTGGTCCGAATTTGAAAATAGGCCCGCCAGTCCGAAAATTGGGTTCGCTAGTCCGAAAATGAAAAAAGGTTCGCTAGTTCGAAAATGAAATAAGGCCCGCTAGTCCGAAATTAAAAAGGCTTCGCTAATCCTTAGGTTCGCTAGTCCGAAAATGAAATAGGGTTCGCTAGTCCGAAAATGAAAAAAAAAGTTCGCTAATTGTGGACGATAATTAGCGTCGACGACGACTAGCGAACCTTATTTCATTTTCGGACTAGCAAACCCTATTTCATTTTCGGACTAGCGAACCTTATTTCATTTTCGGACTAGTGAACCCTATTTCATTTTCGGACTAGCGAACCTTAGGATTAGCGAAACCTTTTTAATTTCGGATAAGCGAACCTTTTTTCATTTTCGGACTTGCGAACCTTCGGACTAGCGGGCTGTAATCATTGTGACGTCCTTTAATTACTTCAGACGAATACAAACGGCATGGACACGTCAGAAAACTGAGTGTTACAGGGGCCAACGAAAATCTTTGGATTGTCATACTGAACTATACTATATAGGATTGTGTCACCACAAATAATTTTTGTTATCACTTGGAAATTACAACTGAAAGCGACTGATAGTCTGCGGTGGCTAGCGATTTAAGGTGCGTTTACACTGCGACGTAGGGTAACGACGGAGGGCAATGGACTGGTAACCAAAAACTTTCAACTGAAAACGACTAGCGGATTGTGTGAGCGTTAACTGACTTTAACTAACGATGACGGGCGTAAAATTCAAAACTGCAATCCGCAGGTCTACGTTGCTTGTCGTTAGCCTTAAGTCGTCACAGTGTAAACGCACCTTAAGGAAGAGGTCATATGTATTTACTTAATTATGTTACCGGTACACAAATATACATAGTTGATGGATATCTTCGAACAGTCTATAAGTAATATTTTGTTATTCGTTATTTGGGTTTCACATTAAAATGAATACTGTTTATAGAGGAACATTTTAGTACTCTCAGGAATATAACGTTACAAAATCATCTTGTAATGGTAACAAAGAAAACGGGTAGAATTGGATAAAATTGATTCATAGCACGACCAAAATAATGATTTCAATGTGTTATCATTTCAAAAGCATACTACTTAAGTAGCATCAGTGTAAACATCGAGACACAATATTGTTTCTTGAAATTGAAAAGCATTCAATATTCTTTTAGAAAATACCGATTTCTGTTTTTTAAGCATTGTATTTTTGTTGTCTGAGAGTCTCAATTCTTCCACTGTGAAAGCACTCTCTAGTCTAGACATGACGAAAATCCTTGGATTGTGTATTTGTGGGCCGCGCCGGCAAAAAATGCAGTAGTCTGCTCGTAAATGTTGCGCATTGTAGCATAATCTGATGTATACAACTGATATGCATCAGATATGCTAAAATGAGCTACATGTGGAAGACGATTAGTGCATCCTTTTACCGCGGCGTCCAACATTTATGATTTGTGTCTGTCGCGATGTGGTACAACAACTTTACTTCTACATAGCTTGATCTTTTAAATGCTAATACAAAAATAAAAGATACATTTGATATCATTTTTTGTGTTTGATACCTTTATTTTGTGAAAAAATGAAACATTTTATGCTGGGTGATTCTCATATTTCAAGTATTGAAAAATCTTTGTAATATTTGAGACCGTCCATCCCAAATACAGCCTCTTGACTTTTTTCACTTTTTTAAATATTTGCAAAGACCATGGCATCAGGATTAAAATGACACATCAATTAACTTCACTGGTTTCCATAAGTCAAGAAGTAAAATTTATAACTGAGATGGACGCGTTCAAAGATCAGTAATCCCTATATTTTCTATTAATTGTCCTCGAAATATACAGATATATTTAATATTTCCGATCATTTTCTTGAAATGAAACTTTGCTGGTGTTTTGAAGTAAGCACAAAGATTGTAAATCTTATAAAAAATAAATGTCGGCAAATTACGACCTTGACATTTTTTTTCACCTGTAGCGCAAAATGAAGTTTGCTGCATTTACGGCACGTTTGGGATGGACGGTCATATTTACAAATTTGGACTATAATGATGTGATACACAGATTATAATACATGAATGAGCTGAAGTTTAAGATTAAAACGAGGCCAAATTTCTCAAAAAACACCTTAATTGTGTTGTTTAAAGGAAAACTTTTTTGCCTAGATAATGTTGTAAACCTATTTCAAAATTCCTAATTCAGGTCTAGAATGGCTAACAAATGTTAAATTTTTCATCATAATATTCGAAATGATTCAAGGAAAATTGTTTTATGGATTGCAATGGTAATTTTTACCCCATTTAAAAATGAATGGCCACCAAATGTGTATTTTCATACTCAGTTAGGGACAACACCATTAAACAGCACCATTGAACAACATTTATAACTGTACACTTTCAAAAAGATCAGTGATATATATTACTCTAGGGGTTCAAAAGTGGATATTATCACATCTTTAAAGCGTACAACGATCAAGTAAATTGTCGGATACACGATGAAAATAATATCTAACTCACTTTTAACTACCCATGACCAAGTTTAGTTTAAATGCAATTTTGAGAAGATAAACGATATGTCTTAGAATTCAAGCGATGATTGTATTAACCCTTGCCTTACAGTGGAACAGACCTTATTTTTCCTAATTTTAAATGACTTTAATATTATTATGTTACGCAGTACCTGTTAGATATTTTAAATATATATTTCAGCAAAGGGCAGCCCCTTATATGCCCACAATTTCAAGATCATTGGTTCACTAGAATTATTGCTAATTATATGCAAATGATGATATTCGAAATTTGATTTTAAACATATATATCTTATAAGTGTAATGTTGAAAATATTATGCAAGAAAAAGAATTTCATTGGAATACAAATGAGTAGTTTATATTTTAGCATTGACCAGTAGGTAAGGAAAAATAAGGCCTGTTCCACTGTACTAACGTATTTTTTGTAACGTTTGTTATCTATGAAATTGAAGTTGAAGCGCTAAAAGTTGCTTTGCTTTATACCATAGCATCCTCTATCCATTTATACCAAAATCATGAAAATCGGCCTAGCCATTACGTAATTATGACGTCACAAGTACTTCCGAATCGAAAAATAACGATTTTGGGCAAAAATAGCCACCAAATCGGAATTTTGCCGGGTTGTGTTGCTTATAAAGAAGGGAAATTGTGTTTTTAATATGTTCTGTAAGTTTTAAGTGAATACTATGCAGATATTTTTCAAAATGGTGACTTGTGACGAGACACCATGGCGACCACCTGAAGGTGGTACCAACGATTTTTTTTTAAATAAAATGACCGCAAAGGATGAACTTACAATTACCTAACACGGGTAAAGTCACTCTTCGGGAATTGCGTTTATTTATCGTTTTAAATCGATAATCATTAGTGAGCGTTAACCATCTTTCGAGAAAACGCTCAGTGCTGCACTTTTATCCAATTTTAATTCAAACATACCGTCGGTCGCATCACATACTGTTCTTTATGACATTTTTGACTTTTTTGAGAAAATTTGTCTGGGTTGATATATTGATGATTTCTTCATATCTACTAAGTTACAGGTCTTAATTTAACCTAATTAACAAGAAATAATAAATTAATTTTGATCTATATGCGTTCTATTTCAATTTAGCGTTTCACAAACTGCGCTATATGCAAAAATCACGTACTTAAGTATAGCGTAAACAACGCATCAAATACAGTTCTATATGGTGCGCTATATGAACTTCGCGATGATTTTTTTTTTCACATACAGATTTATCTCATATAGCGGAGTTTGACGTATTCAATTACTGTACTAAGAGATCACTAAATGTAAAAGAAAAGCGTTTTCACATAGAGATCTGTAAGTTCACAACTATAAAAGGGGTTACAAGTAATAATGTTAGTTGAAATTAAACATAATAACAAGTTTAAAGTCTTTTCTTTCTTTTAAAAATAAATTAGTATCAGAAGAAAACCTAAGTGCAAAAGCTATTTTATGACACAAAGTCTACGTAAGAATTTCAAATGCGATTTTCTCAAAATGAGTCTTTTGTCATATAGAACAGTATGTGATGTGACCGACGATACCTTTTACTGGCTTTTTTGGACCTTAGTGTGGTCACCATTTTTAAATTTGAATCAGTTAAACAATACAACGTGGCATTTTTTACAATTTCATAATGTTGTAACCACCACATCCATTTATTGTTTTGAATATTTTATTCCCATTTAATATGAATATTTTAATGTTGTTTTAAAGTCATTCTAATTCCAATTATAACCGACAAAAACGGATCTTGGCGGCCATTTGATTTAATTATGGGTACTAATTTGGGAAATATGTTATGAACATAATTGGGAATGAAATGGATCTACTGTTACCCTCTTGTGTTTGTCTGATATCATCAAAAACATTTCATATAAAATAAGAGATGTGAGATGAATGGGATTTTCTGACATAATTTAAGCCTTTAGTGGCCAAATTTATTTTTTTGAAATTAGAGCTATTGTGACAAAGGTACAGATAAGCTAACCTATCTAAGAAACTATGAATTATAAGTATCTATAAGTATTTCTTATGAAAGCTAACATCCAGAGAAATTTAATAAGCGACACAGCAACCTAATGTGGTTATTCATATGGTTGGCATGGCAACCAATTTTGTTCATAATGAAATTAATTGTTTCTGGAGTCAAAAATATATCTTTCCAACATTCCACCTCAAACAAACTTTTTGAACAGAAAGAAAATATTTTTTTTTTGAAAATTGAGACCGATAAAAATGCGCAAAATTGACAAAATGGCTGCCACTTTGTAATTTTGGTGGCCATTTTGGAATTTCTTAAGCACGAAATTTATTTATTTTGGCTTAAAAATTTAGTGAACGTATAAATTAAACTTTTAATTTACCAAAACCTCAATAATTGGACATTTTTGTGTACTTTTTACTTGCCCGCCAAATTTAAACCATTGTTTCACACATTGTGCATTTAAATGAATTGGATTTTCACATATTTTACCTTAATTTCATGCTTTTTGAATAAGATGGCAGGAAATCGAGCACTGAACGCCAAAATGAGTCAAATTTGGTATCAAAATAAAGGGAATTCTGTCTACTTTGCATATAAACACATTTCAAACAAACCAAACATTCATATACCCTTCAAAATGTTGCTGGAAAAGAACCCCCTTGTTATGGGTCAAAATGACCCATATGGCCACTAAAGGCTTAATCTATATATTTTTAGTACAAATCGTATTTTTAGTACAAATCGGTACTAAAAATATATAGATTAAGCCTTTAGTGGCCAAAATTTGTAAGAGGATCGCCACACTTCCTTCCCCGCGAGTTTGTTACCTTCCCAGAATTGAAGACAGTTGATACCCATTTGACACCTGGGTGGAGAGGAGCACATTAGGGTAAGTGTCTTGCTCAAGGACACTACACACGCCGCCCACCCGATTCGAACCCACGACTCTCAATGCCCGGTGATTAACAATCGGGGACGCATGTCCCTAATATTAGAAATATTAGGAGCAGAAGAAAAAAAAAAAGTTTATTAACCTGTATTACTAGATACAAGCAATTGTCACTAAAATTAATGGTGGTCCCGCTCATTTTTTGAGTGGATATTTAGTAGACCGGGTAAAATGTGTACCCAAAAAGATGTGACGCGTTACGTTCACTTTAAGCGAATGAATTTTTGCTCTTTTTAAAGAGTTAAATGGAGTACAATACATTTTAGAGCAGTGATTACTCTCAATATATTCCACTCTTTTGGGAGTGAAAGTTCAGTGATTTCTCTTTTTTGGGAGAGTTTATTAACCAACACATGCAACTATTTTTGAGTGGTTTACATTTTTTTCGAGTGGTTTACAATCTTTTTCGAGAGAATCAAGATTCACTTGTTTTACATTTAGAGAGAAAAGCCAATTTTGTCTTCAAACCAGAATACTTTGTTCAAAATATTGAGTCTTAAGAGTGTTTCTTCCATAAAATTGGATATTCATTCCATAAAAACAGGCAGGACGTATCATATTATCCCCAACACCGTAGGCGACGTCAGACATCCCAATAAAGTGTCATATAAATTTATAGCAGCCAGTTCTCAATATCTGTTTTATCTATGTGCCTGATATGATGTGCCCACGTTTCTGTACAATATTATATTTCTGGAATATTTTTCAGACTGTCACGTTATAAAAGATATATTGACCCAAAAATGCTAGTGGTATGCCGTGCTTCCTGACAAGCTTATAAAAGACTCGAGAAAATTGGACGACTCTGACTCAAATTTTGCATTAATATTTTAACAAATTCATGATTGGATATTTGAGATACGATATTGTGATGATAATATCCAAAATGGAACGACCGATGTGACATTTGTATTTCATTATATAAATGTACCTCCTCTTGGTACAACTTTCCAATACATATCAAGCCAAACAAAATATATCTTAAGGTCGGTTTAGTATATTACGTGATACTGGCCATTGAAGCCGAGGATAGTTCAAAATAGCGTTCAAGGTCGAATTTCATCAGAAACGTTACCTTTTATTATATTAATCGTGTTACAACATCCATAAGAAAAATATGTTAACAATAAAAAAAATAAATACTTCTCCCCATCCATGTTTTACTCAGTACAAAAACTTTAAACTGAATTTTCTTAGGATTATAGTTTTTCGAATCCACCCGATGCCTTTTACCAATTTGGTTGTAACTTTGTAACCGAACATGCAGTAACCAAAAGTAAGGGTCATTTTAAAGCTTCCCAATCTTAGCTTTCAGATGAGACCAAAATATTAGTTTTGATTTTGAGTCCCTTAATACCTTTCGATATGACGGATCACAAATGTAAATTCTGTGCTCAATGCCTGTTTAAACATATTAAACGTTTCAGAATGTTTTTTCTACCAGCACGTATGACATGTTACTCAAATCTATGAGAGTGTATTAAGCGGTGTGATTTCTTTATTAGAAATAAAACTTGCAAGTATAAACACGATGAAACTGCCCGGTAGATCGGTTTGAATAATTTATTTTTAATCAATCCTCTGTTGAGCTCAACTGATAATTTAGTTATCATTATAGAGTCAAAGGTAGGAGCCAAGCTTAACACTTAAGTGCATAAGGGGGGGGGGGCTCCATATGGACCTGAATTTTTGTTTTTCATGCGAAGCGCAAAACGAAACATAATCCAATAAAGCTATTTTATGTAAGTGTCGAGGTAGGGATAACGCATGTTTTGGTGTACAAAAAATCAAATCGGTCGTGTCGTGTCGATAATTAGCATAAACTGGTAAAATGATGGTGTTGTTCGAATTTTGTTTTGTCCCTAAAACCGAAACGAAATAACTTTTTTGAATTTTTATTTCA